>VYZP01001682.1:33861-45936 GCA_013400635.1 Hypocryptadius cinnamomeus | reverse complement strand
CTCATATTGAATTGCCCAGTGTGACCCAGATTTGACTTTGGTTGAGGAGTTTATACAAAGACAGTCATGGGCACTCAACTAAGAGCATCAGCTCTTAAGCTGCCATAGCTGGACCGTTTGTCTATTCTAAACAAAGTTAACAACTTTAAATGAGTTTAAAATACGAGTCCTCTGTTCTTTGCCCTTTTCAGTCTACTATCACCCCAGGTGCCTCTCCAATATGGGCTATCATTTTTTTCCTGAGAGATCTTGACTGCTACTGCGTTTTAGCTGGATGATCAGTCAAAGAATGTTCCTTCATAAGTTCTTGTTCTGTGTAAAGCTGTAAGTTTTCTCCCAGTCTTATTTTAGTTACAAGAGCTTTCTATCCCATTGTTGGAGATAATGAAAAAACAATGCCACAGAATCTGGGCTCCTGAAGAAGATTCAGCAGCTCTTCAGCTAACTGAAGAGGAACAATGATAGATACTATGCGCCTCACTGAAGAATGAAGCCTGATAATATCAGAGACTAGAACTATAGAACGAGTAATCATACCACTGCTAACCTTTTCAGCAGAAATATCCAGCTTCTGCACACACCCAGCAATCACTAACTGTCCACCACACCTATCCAGATACCCTGAGTTGTGAATATTCCTCTGCAGATCTTGCAAAGCCTTCTGCTTCTCCTGCAGAGTTCTGTAATTTAGCCCTCCTGCTGTTATTTTACAGCAAACTAGAAACTGAGGTGAGAGTAATGAGGTGTAGTAAGCTAGATGGTGCAAATAATTGCTCCATCAACATAATTAGTTGATATCACATCAAGCTGAACCAAAACCACCAGCACTAATTAACCTGAACCTACACAGATTATCTACTTTGCTGGGCCTAAGCATCACAGAAATTTGCCACACAACACAAAGCACAATGTATCATCAACTCCATATGTGAAGATGTGTACAACTGCACACTTTCATTAAAAACACATAGATCCCTTTAACACCATGGAAACTCAAATGGAAGTACAGAATCACTCATCATCTCCACTCAAACCAAGCATTATACCTCCTGTAAAATGTACAGCCTCATTTTTGAAATCTATAGCTTTGCAGAGTCTTTAATATGAATCACATATAAGTTCATTCATTCATTCATTCATTCATTCATACCTGGTCACCTTTTCTAGGCTTACTGCTCACTCTTTAAGCCATTACATTATGCTTCAACTTTGTTTCACTATCCAACTGTGTCTGAATCCTGGATGAAATCATACAAGTGAGTCTGTGGATGGTGTAAACCAGTGTCACTTCACTGGAACTCAAGGAGTTAGTTACATCCTCTTACAGCAGCAGTGAATTTAATTCAGGATCAGTGGAATAACATAGTTCCAGCATCCTGGTAAAAACGAGTAATGGGAGCAGACTTCAGGCCCCAGGTAATTAGATGCCATAAATTCAGCCCTCATATAATCCAGGAATTTATACAATTGGAAGATAGAAACTACTCATCTTGCTGATCACATACTCATGTACTTTAAAAGCTACACATTACTCATTGCTGATGTGAGTAGCTGAAAGTTTGCTAACTCCACAGAATGGCACTGAGCTCTGCTGGCTGTGAGTTCATTCCTGTGACATTAGGCAATACACAGCTAAAGGCACTGGTGCTCAGTGGTGCCACAAAATGGAGAAATGCAAAAGTGAGATTTTTCAGAGCTCATTTCAAAGTTACTGGAAATAGTGTAGCCATTTCCTTTACCTGAATTTTAAAAAGCCTAACACAAATTCCCTGAAGAGAGAACAACAGTGAAAGAAGTGATCATCATACAACTGAATGACTTAACTGAAATCAGTGAAAATAATTCTAGAGTTAAGTGCTACTCAGCAAGAAAAATGGTCAGAATTGAGCCCAAAGTGGCATCCTACCCAAAACCAGAGTGGTGGAACTGAGACTCTTCATCTGTTTCTAATATGAAGCCCTCATGAGCTTTTATCAGCACTGCTGGAAGCCAAGAAGCAAGAACATCTTACTCCATTGTTTTTCCCTCCATTGCTTCTCAATGCCCTCCATAATTAGAACACTTCTAGAAATGCAGATCATGTGAAGACTTCAAATGAAATAACAAAATGCCTGCTCTACTTACCTTAGCCCTTTAACAGAATACATACTCTTGAAAATTAAGGATGCATTAATACGTCAGAAGCTTTTCATGATTATAAAACATACCTAAACCACAAACAAACTCCAAGCTAACATTACAGATGTACCAAGAGACCTAATTCACACAACAAAAAGCCCTGGAACAGCACTTTTTAAAATTCCAGTGAGATCAGTAATTATGCACCGTTGCACACAAAGGCTCAAGTAAGTCAACCCCAGGGTAGCTTCACCACGAGCTGAAGAAATTAATTTCATCTTGAGATCCTATCAAACAAACTAAAGAGAAGAAAAAATGCATCAAAGAAAACCTAAGCAGATATAAATGCAAGCATACATAATAGATACAATAATTTATTGTATGCACAATAAATGATACATAACTGCAGATTGAAAACAGCTGCTTTAGCCAGAGAGTTGCCTACTGACACTTAGGAACCTGGAGAGGATTTTGGGGTCAGCAGAATACTACCACTTTGTAGTTTCCATCTTCAAAGGACTGTATCTAATGAATCCTGATAAGATCCCAGTGAAACAGGTCAGTATTATAGTTCATTCATAGCTAGTTAAAATGATCACTGATCTGGCAAATTTGGGATCCCAAAAGTGCTGTGATCATTTTGTGAACTTTTCTTTCATGCCTTCCATTTTCCTTTGCTTGCTGTCTTCATTTGGGTTCAGAGAGAGAATATAGTATTGCTGCAGCTAATTTTTGTCATCCTATGAAATCCACAAACTGATATGAACTCAATCAGAAAAGCTAGCACTATTAGAGCTAACCGAATGAGCAGGAAATGGCTGAAGTTAAGGGATTAAGCATACAGAAGGAAAGGGCTTTGCACTCTAGGCTGCAGAAAATGCACCCCTTCTCTTTTGAGATTACAAGTAATTTATCTTGTCTTGGAGCACCTCTTTCTGATAAATGGTGCTATCAGGGCAGCCTGCTCATGCCATTTCTAAACCAGTCTGGCAGCAAATTAAACCAGGATGTAAATTTGTCACTCTCAGCCCCTCAGAGAAGATCTACAGAGGGGTTAATTACACTGTCATGTTTTCAAACCATTCTCTTCTATAGGAGAAGGCATAAAACTTTCCACATGCACCCTGGGCCAACCCAAGTGGGTTGCAGGTTGCAGGCAGTTAAACACACACTGATATTCACTTGGGCAGTCTATCCTGATGGATCTAATGAAACTACCTGCAAAATGTAAGGTGTGTAAGTACCGGCCTGGGGGCTATGTGGGTTGTCAGAATTATTAAATTTTGACTGTATTATTTATTTTGCGAGCTATGCTGAACATCCCTTTATGAGCTTATGGACGTTATTTTCCCTTAATGAATTTGTTAATTAAACTCTATGATATAACAGGCAGTACAGCATTACTGATTAATGCATGCATCAAATCCTCAATGAACTCCTATTATCTCAAAGTTTCATGCCACTAAGAAATTTCTGTGCAATGCTGCCATACTGTCTCAGAACACTTTATTAGACAGATGCAAAAGCAAGTGATAGTGTTTCTTCCATATTATCCATGCATTAAGATAATAATGCAAAGGTAATATTACAGATGGAAGAAACACTGCTGTCTCACTCTGAATGGCTCCTAGAGGTGTCAGTCATCAAAATTGCAATTAGAATAATTATTTAAGCACTGATTGAAATTACTTTCCTTCCAAGTCTTTACCATAACAACTCCATCTTCTTTTTGTTCTTTATGGAGAAAAATCTGGTGAAGCCATAGAAAGACACTCTCTCCTCGTTTGCTGCCTTGGTGCAGTGCTGGGGGATGACACACCACACAACACAGCTCGGTTCCTCACTGCCTTCCCTCCTGAGGAACCTGCCACACACTGCAGAGAAGACCAACGGGAGCAAGGGCCCAGCAGGGTCAGGCTGTGAAGAAGAGAGCCCTGCATTCTGAGTCCTTCTCCACAGCATTTCCTGCTGCTGGGGAATCTGGTGACACTGTGAGAAATGTTTATGAAAGCTTCAGATGATACTGCCCACCATAATGGGTCTCTCACGCAGAAAGTCACAGAGTCTAAGCATACAAGAGACCAAGGGAATGCAAAAAGCACAAGCCACCAAATAGCAAAGCATTAGACACCTTTTTCTTCTGAAAACTGGACACCTTTTTTTTCTAAAAAGAACTAAGTAATTTTTGGGTCCTACAGAACAGGAGAAATAAGATTTAACTGTGGAAGTGTCTCTATAAATTTCACTTATGACACCCTTTTCACACAACTAAAGCCCAGAAGACAGAGTCATCAAGGAAAGTTTTAATTTTGAACTGGTAGTTTTCAAACTACAATGTCATGGACTACTACAGCAACTACATGGAAATAGCTCCATTTAAGATGCTGAACTGTTAATCCAAATGGAACAGCATAAAATGTTCTTGGTTCTTTCATAAAATTCTAGCAAACATTTTATACTAGCATATTTTAAAATATATATATATATAATTACTATAGGAGATGCTGTTTTGATTGTGATAATGTAGCATTCAAAAATATTACCTGAGAAAATAAAAATATGCCCTCTAGTGTAAAAGTAGGTCCTTGCATGGAAACTATATGGTAGTTCATATTGTTATAACTAAAATTATAAACCTAAACTTCCATTGGTTCTGTCTCCTTATGGACTTTTACACCTACTGAGGACTCATCAGCAGGTAGCTCAGAGGGTCTGATCCACAATGTTTGAAGACTTTGCTAACTTTCCAATAAAGTGTGGGTGATTTCAAGCATTTTAATATAAAGCTCCCCTTTTCAAAAATGTAATTCTGAGTTTGAGGCCTAAGTACTGTGCAGTTTCCCAGAAAACATGAGCACCGAATCACTCAGTAAGTTTTGTTATTGCCTACAACAGAGCCAGGGGTTTGGTACAACAAGGAGCAGTTCTAGGTGTCAGGAACAGCTTTGCAGGCATTCCTTCTGTAAGCAAGGAGTCTGGTCAGTGCAACATCTGGATCAGGAGAGACAGCAGTACCTATATTATATCCATTTTTTTTTTTAAAGAGTTCAGCTTCCCCACAGTTACCATATACCATCTAGTGATACAAAAGGAAATTGCAATTGCTCATTCACTATTTTTTAAAATTAAAGATGAAGATGACAACATTTTTTTATAGTTTGCTTTCCTTTCACTAAAATAAAATATAGTATGAGTGCACTACCTCTTCCTTGTG
Source organism: Hypocryptadius cinnamomeus (assembly GCA_013400635.1). Taxonomy (NCBI): domain Eukaryota; kingdom Metazoa; phylum Chordata; class Aves; order Passeriformes; family Zosteropidae; genus Hypocryptadius; species Hypocryptadius cinnamomeus. The sequence continues at coordinate 40,604 of VYZP01001682.1, read as the reverse complement.
ATTAATTGCTTTTCCATATATCAAGAATCTTGTGACTCCAGTTAGTTTTCAGGATTTCATTCCTGAAGATGTATGATTCTGCAAGAATTTCAGCTTCAATAAATAAAGCCTGCCTTATAGCTACAGACGGACATTTTATGTGCAGTTATATATGTTACTGTTAAGTCCTACAGATGTAAAACTTGGGGGCAAATTAAAAAAAACCAAAAACCAACCAAAATCTAATCTTGTAAATTTTGTGAACATCATGATTTTGAAGATCCCAAAATACTCTTCTTTTTAATGAGTTTAGTTGCTCCCCTGGTTGATAGGGAAGTGGTCAAAGAGAAAGGGATTCAAGTGATGATGAGACTAAGGCACAAGATTTGCTTATGGGAAAAGAAGGCTTTAATCCTGCAAACTCACTGCCTGGAAAACTAAAAGATTTAAACACACTGTACTGTAATGCAATAACTGTTTTATGGTGGGATTTTTCTGCTTGTCTGCATCACCATATGGATGACTTCAATTCCACAGCAACATATACTGTGATATGATTTTGACAGCTGGGATAATGGAAAAAGTCAATGTTTACTTATTGGCAGAAGAAAATGTTACCTTGCCTGCCAACTGGGGCAATAAAATAAATTTGTTTTGTACGCTATGTGGAATTTTTTAATGCCACTAAATGAAAACAAAAGAATCAGAATCTCTCCTTGGGAGTTCACACACAGAACGGGTACAGATACAGCAAAAGTAACAGATTGAGAGAACTGAGAAAAAAAACTCGCCCTGAGCTCCTTTTCTCCCACTCCTCCTCCTCAGCATCATTCAGCTTCCTGTTTTTAAAGCAAAATGGGATTGTTCTCATGACTAACCAGCACAATCCTTCCAAAACTGTTAAATAACAGCATTTTTGGCAGAAGTTACTACATATCTAGATTATGTAAGCAAAATACAGATATTCCATGAGGTACAGTAGTTGCATTTCCATACACCAATTCAGCCTTTAACTGACACTTTGTCCTGAATCTACAAATAGCAACTGTAAATCAGTTTAGCTACAGTGCAGCAGGACTGTAAATGCAGATTGCTGAAACAAGCATAAACCTCAGCAGTTTCTAGAGAGTCAAAATGAAAAAACACTTGCAAACCCAAAGGGGCTTTGGATTTACATCAATCAACTTGCATTTCATACATCATTGGCACAACAGCAATTGTATTTCAAGAGAGTTCAAGGGAATGTCATTTTGTCACACTGACACCATCTTAAAACACTTGTAGCACAAGGGATAAGCTTGTGTCTTCGACTGTGAAAAACTATAAATATCATTTGTAAAAAGAAACAATCCTGGAAAAAATTGAGTATCTTAGTCTTTGATGACAATATGGCATTTATTACTTCAATAAAAAATAGCACTGCAACATGGGAATCTCCTGCTTTAGGACAGCTTAGAGGAAAAGGAATGCAGGGAGTGATAAGCAACAGGGGGTTCATAAAAGAATGTACCACTCAAACAAAATCAAGACTTGTCTTTAGTACATTCACACATTGTAACTCGATTCTCAGTCCCTCTCTGGCTCCTTGCAAGGAACAGACAAGTGCAGTGCACTGCCAACTTTACACCTTCTCTGGACTTTACAGAGGGTTTGCTGAAGGTCCAGGAGCATGGAATTGGCATGATACCACACATCATCCACTATTCTGCTGATAGTATTAACTTGCAGCAGTTTTGATGTTCCCCACACCAATTTCCCACACTGCTTTGATATGAACTGACTCAAAACCACAGCAGACGGAAACTGCTTTTCTCCCCTCTCATCTCAGCTGCAGCAAGGATTGAGTTCTTGAGGAATATAAGACATTGGCACATCTGCATATGTTTCTATAGTATAGATTTATATAGATTTGAAGAAGCAGAAAAAAATGGTTTACATATGGATAAATAGTTCTCCACCATCACAGCAAAATATTAATGGTGGGACTGTAGACACTTAGCAGAGAAAGTGGTGTTTTTTAGAAATTAGTCTGGCAAATTTTTACTTTTCAAATCACTGTATTAATTAATAATTTAGTGGTTAGCAAAAGACATAAACTTGACAGTGATGACATTGTAGACCACAATAAAAATACACAAGGAGAAACATAGCAGACAACAGAAATGTGAAGTAAGTAATGTAGAAAAGGTACAATTGAGGAGGCTAGAGTTGTAACAGACAGTTACAAAGTAATAGGCATAAAGAAAGCAATCAGTGGAAAAAATAGGTTGTGTCCATGCCAAAAACAGAAACATAAAAAAAGATGTTTAAATAATACCTGTTCTAACTGAAATAGGAGCTGGTTACATGGATTGATAACCATGTAGTGAACATTTTAGAAGGTGTATTACTAGAACTGATCCCCCTATTGCAATCTATTAACTAGATACCTCTTCATGCTCCTTATTCCCTTAGTCTAGTAAGGTGCAGTGCAGGTCACTATCTTTGGCACTGTCTGATATTCCTTTGATTGCCATGCTTGCTCCATAACTCATGGAGTGTAAAATAAAATCTTTCATTCACAAGCACATTTTCTCAGTCCATCTGCAGCTGCAGTGAAACTCACAAGCCTATCCATACACAGCCACAGACTTCTTTTTTACTAAGTACAGTCTTCCCAAGGTGTTGCCTTTCTTACAAAGATGCACACAGTCAGAGCAGCTTTGCCTGAACTCTTTAGATCCCGTAAGAGTACAAGCCTGCTCTCTTTTTTTAGGTCATATTTTAACAGAAACTGACAGGAATTTGGCCTCAATAGCTTCCACAGGATCAAGGTCTGGCTCAGTAAAGGATTAAGGCTATTGTTGCTGAGCACACACTGCCAGTAAGAGACCTTTCCTTTTCTCTAACCTGTATTGTTTGACTCAGCCTCACACAGAACTATCTAAATAGAACATAGGTTACCATGTAAATGCTTGTCCTTGGATGCAAACACGTCACATTTGTTAAAACCAGTAGGAATTTTGGGTAGGCTTTTCTGAGCTTTTAGAAAATAGTAAGTGATTTAAAGAAATGCATTTCTTTGTAGGTACAGTTTGTGCTAATTGGGAGTGGGGCTGCTGCCGAGCCTCATCCCTAATGGGCTACAAGTGCAAAAAGCAGGTGAACAGTATTGTAGGTAATGAAACATGGAGTGGTGAGGTGACCTCACCAATCACCAAAGGGAACAGAGGGCATACAGGTGCAATGCATGAGTGAAGAGGGGTATAAAAGGTTGGGCTAAAGAGCAAGGAGGGCAGACACTAGCTGCCTTTTGGGGTGATATAGTATTGTGCTGTATGGGCAGACACCTGAAGCTGTCTGATGTGGTATGGTGTCACTCTGTGTGGGTGAATGTTAAAATCTTCTGAAATTGTATGGTGATACTTTGTGTATTGGGGCAGTCTCAACTGCAACATTTCTTTTGGTATTCCTGGTTACACTTAGAATTTAGTATTTTTAGAGTTGTCATCTCTTATGTTTTCTGATGCTTGCGATTTCCATGGGTTTAAAAATTGAAAAGAGCAGCCAAGCAGTAGCTTTAGTTTTAATAAGCCCTTGGGTAGACAGTTTGCACCTTGAAGTGTTTAGTTTTCTATTTAGGTGCAATGAGTACCTGGACACACGGTCCCTCTCCCCATCTAAATACCATTCCAGCCTAAATGATGTATTATTGTTTCCCATCCTGCTTTATTAAAATACTAATACAGCAGGCTTCCCAATTGACAACAGCAGGTGGCACAGGTCTCCTCCATGCACCTCATCTACAGGAACAGCTCAGTTTTGGGATAGTCTGACCCCCCGCAGTTACATCTGGGTCTTGCCGAGGTCCATCTCCACCTATGGGTGACCACCAAAGCAGCCAAAAGTCTGCAGCCACGCAAGCATCATGGCTGGGCAATGCACAGAAGCATGAGAGCATGAGGCACGTGCTTGACTGTCAAGCCGCCTAAATTTTCAGGCAAAAAGTGAGCTGCAGTTTCCCTGAGCTGCAGAATATGCTCCTGGAAAGGCCAGCAACTGTTCGTGCCTCCTGCTGAATCCACTGTCGGGCCTCATCGGTGGGAACAAGGGAAACTGCAACCTGCCTTCACATTAACCAAGCATGACAGAGCTGCGCAACTTCATCTCCCCCAGCACTGCCACCAGGCACTTGAACAATGAATCCTGAGGAAGCATGCCTGCCTACTTTTTCTGGTCAGAAAGCTCCAGGGAATACAAACACTGAGGCTCCTACCACTTCCAGACCTTTTATCTCTGGTGTATTTGGTTTTTGTGACAAGGTTTTGGTAGTGGCAGGGGCCTGGGGAGGGGGCTACAGTGAGAAGCTCCCAGAAGGATCCCGGGTCTGACAGAGCCAATGCCAGACAGCTCCAAGATGGACCCACTGCTGACCAAGGCTCAGCCTACCAGTGGCAGGGGTAGCCTGTGGAAGAAGATTTAAGATGGGGAAAAAGTCTGCACAACAATTTCAGTTGAAGAGTGGAATGAGAGTGAGAGCAACAACTCTGCAGACCCCAAGACCAATGAAGAAGGAGCTGCTCCAGGCGCTGGAGCAGAGATCCCCCTGCAGCCCCTGGTGCAGACCATGGTGAGGCAGCTGTGCCCCTGAAGCCCAGGGAGGTCCATGGGAGAGCAGAGATCCACCACAGCTCATGGAGGCCTCAGGGCAGAGCAGGGGGGTGCCCAAAAGAGGCTGTGACCCTGTGGGAAGCCTGTGCTAGAGCAGGCTCCTCTAAGGATCTGTGGCCCCACGGAGAGAGGAGCCCACAGCAGAGCAGGTTTGCTGGCAGCACTTGTGAATCTGAGGGGGCACTCGCTGGAGCAGGTTGTTCCTGGAGGACTGCATCCCAAAAATCAAGAGTGAGAAGCCAAAAATCAGCTTGGAAAGAAAGGAAGACAAGGATAGCGGTTTTAGATTTGGGTTTATTTCTCATGATCCTGCTCCGATTTGACTGGTATTAAATTCATTTCCCCACGTCAAGATTCTTTTGCCCATGACGGCAATTCGTGAGTGATCTCGTCCTGTCGTGATCTCGACCCACGAGCCTCTCGTTATATTGTCCCTCCCCTGCCAAGCTGCGGAGGGCAGTGCCAGGGCGGCTTTAGAGGACACCTGGAGTTCAGCCNGCCCCCTGCGCGGCCGCCTGGGGCCGGGGCGGCGCTGCCTCCCCTCGCTCCTCCGCCGCCGGCCGAGCTGGAGCGGGCGCCACGGCCTTCCCGCGCGGGTGAGTGCCCTGAACAAAAGGCCGGCTGAGCTGGGCTGAGCCGAGCGAGGGGCGGCCGCCCGGCGGGCAGAGCCCTGCCCGGTATTGTTTTGGCGGCGGGGCGGGTGGGGGGTGTCGCCCGCCGCCGCCCCGCCCGCGGGGTCACGTGCCGGGTGTCGGGGCCGCGGCGGCAGAGCCCTGTCGGGAGCCCTTCCCAAGGCCCCGCACCGACGGGCTGGGAATGAGAGCCGGAACCGCCGGCAAAGCCTCCCGGGTCCTCCTGCCGGGCCAGGCCCCCTTCCGCGGAGCCGTGTCCCTACAGGAGGCGCCGCCCCGACGCCGGTGCGGAGCGAGGTGCGCGCAGAGTGCCTGACCGGGCCCGGGCTTAGGCTGGACTCGATGGCCGGAGGTGTTTTCCAACCGTATTGGTTCTGTGAGTCGGGGGTTTCGTTGTGCTGGGCAGTAAAATAGGTCAGGAGCATTAGCCGTGGCGGCGTCACGCGTGGCGCTCTAATTCCCAGGGCGATGTGCAGCGCTGTAATGTGTGGCTTGGCCCCTGCCGATGTCCCCGCTGTGCCCGGCCGGCCTCGGTCACTGCCGCCGCCGGCGTGAGCGGAGCGGCACGGGCGGTCACGGGAGCGCACAGACAGAAGTAACTAAGTGTTCCTAATGAAAGTGCTTTTGTTTCTTTGTGCTTGACCGCCTCGGCTCAAGTGTTTGCTTTGCATCCCTTCGGAATGTTGAAAGGGGACGTGAAATGTGAAAACGGGTCCCGCTTGTGGCGCGGTACGTGTTGCCGCCACTGAAAACATTAACTAAATGAGAGGGTTTTGTACGAATAAGACGATCGGAATGGTGAAATAGTTAAACTGAAACTGGGGGGGGGGGTTTAATCTTAGTACAGCTTTTCAGTGATATGCCTGAGAAACGCTGTAGGTTTTGTTACCGGTGTGTAATATGCAGTTATGTATTAACAATTACAAGGAGGAGTAGGGAGCAGAGCTGTAAAACGTTTTGCCTCTGTCAGGTTTGTAATACTAAAAATTCGATCCTTCTTGCTTTGTTAGCTGCTGCCTCTGAACGGTGGGCTACTCAAAAATAGATTCTGAAGCATCTCTAGAAATGTGGTACCAAAAATTACAGCGTGAAACGTGAAATAGTATTGAAGACATGCTGAAATCTGAATCTTCATTTGGTAATTTTGAATAAATCTTAAATATTGAACGTTTTTGCGAGAACTTGCTTTATAGTCTTGTGTGTTTAATACTGTAGTTTCTTTCCAAGTCCGATGAAGTGCCAGTTGTTTAAATTGCTATAATACAAAATCTGTAGTAAGTGGAAAAAAAAGTTTGTTCTTGTTTCCTTCAAAATATATTGCATCAATTTAGATGTAATTGAATTGTCATTTATTTAAAGAGCTGGAACTGCAGTATTTTTATAGTCTATTGAATAGTGAGCCCCTGGAAAAGTCCTCATATTGAAATTGATTTTTTTTCCTCTCTTCTGTGCATGTTAATCAAGTCTATATATATATATATA
>VYZP01001682.1:1498-32553 GCA_013400635.1 Hypocryptadius cinnamomeus | reverse complement strand
GGGGGGGGGTTTAATCTTAGTACAGCTTTTCAGTGATATGCCTGAGAAACGCTGTAGGTTTTGTTACCGGTGTGTAATATGCAGTTATGTATTAACAATTACAAGGAGGAGTAGGGAGCAGAGCTGTAAAACGTTTTGCCTCTGTCAGGTTTGTAATACTAAAAATTCGATCCTTCTTGCTTTGTTAGCTGCTGCCTCTGAACGGTGGGCTACTCAAAAATAGATTCTGAAGCATCTCTAGAAATGTGGTACCAAAAATTACAGCGTGAAACGTGAAATAGTATTGAAGACATGCTGAAATCTGAATCTTCATTTGGTAATTTTGAATAAATCTTAAATATTGAACGTTTTTGCAAGAACTTGCTTTATAGTCTTGTGTGTTTAATACTGTAGTTTCTTTCCAAGTCCGATGAAGTGCCAGTTGTTTAAATTGCTATAATACAAAATCTGTAGTAAGTGGAAAAAAAAGTTTGTTCTTGTTTCCTTCAAAATATATTGCATCAATTTAGATGTAATTGAATTGTCATTTATTTAAAGAGCTGGAACTGCAGTATTTTTATAGTCTATTGAATAGTGAGCCCCTGGAAAAGTCCTCATATTGAAATTGATTTTTTTTCCTCTCTTCTGTGCATGTTAATCAAGTCTATATATATATATATATACATGAAGAGATGTCCCTGTACTTATTTGAGTTTCTGAAGCATTGGTAACTTAAGATGAACCAGTTTCTGCTTTATTTTTTTGCACACTTTTGCTTTTGAGTGAGAAATTAACATTTTTCTTTGTTAAATAGATTGAAATAGGATATATGCTCAAAATTCAAGATCAGTGCTCCAGTTGTAGCACAGGGAACAACCTCATTTTCAATACATGCAGCATTTTAATACTGAAATGGCTGACTGTTCTGCACTTGACTATTCTTCTATGATTCAATGCCAAGCGTACATATAAATGTTGGGGGTTTACTGATCTGTAATAGCCAACGATAAGAAATGACAGGCAACTTGAAGCCTCATCGCAATCAGCAATTCCTGAGAATATTCTATGTTTAAGAAACAGATAGAAAAAAAGTAGGCAAGCACAGGAAACAGTGAGATTATTTATCTGTTGTGCTATCCAGTACCAGGGACAGTTTTAAACGTATCTGATGAGACTCAGTACCTTGAGCTGGTAGTGTATTGACACTAGCAGGCCGTCAGACAGGAGAGTGATTTTCCTCATTAAATAAAACAGCTGCCTTCTTTCTTCCCACACTGTCTGGCTCATGGTTACTTGTGGGGAAGGGCAGAATTTGGGGGATTATTTTCCCCTCCTACCCACCAATTGAGTTAAAAATTAGGGAGCTTGATGGAAAAAAAATCCAAGTATTTAATTACAGAAGAGCATTTACTCTTGTGAAAGAATACTGTAACTCTGCTGAGTTTCCAAGGGGGGAAATGATGAATTTGTGACAGCTATTTTAAAATAATCTGTATGGAGTTGCAGTATTCCTAGATTTCTGTTATTTGAAGTAGGACTCATATAATGGTCTTAGGTTGATGTTTGTTGAATTCACCAGTGTTGCACTTGTGTGTTTTTAAAAAACTAAGATTTTACTTACAGAGGAAGCTTAAGACTATAGGTAACTTGTCATCAATATATAGGAGCTGGCTTCCTAAATATGTATGCTTCTGATTTTGGTCTTGGTGGGTTGGTTGGTTGTTAGTTGGGGGAAGGGGGGTGGTGTTTGTAATTGTTGCTGTTTTCTTTTCCCAAAGGAATAAGGGTGGAAAAACTGTTCTGGGCCTGATAATTTATTTGGTCTCATAATTTAATGAGCACAGTTGGCTGAACTGACTAGAAATGGTTTCATTCTATCTTGACCTAGTAAAAGCTTAACATTGTTCTTAAGGAGAACCTGAAGTCCTTTTGGGAGATAGGTCTGGTGGGAAATCCACCACTTCAAATTCTTAAAGCGCAAAAGAAGTGGACATGACTTCTTCCAGTAAGAGAGATTTCCAAGGGGACAAAGAGAACAGTTCTATGCTGACTGAGCCTCAGTTTGGATGCGGATGGTCCTGGTCAGTGACATTGTCCTTCTGTCTGTTGCATCTTTAAAGTTTCAAAATCAGTATGTGATAGGATGCAGGCGTTTAGGAAGGGATATGTGCAGGTTGCTGCAGATAGCATAACTCCTCGTAGTACAGGAAAAAGAGAAAATTAATTGCTAAGTATAGAACACAGCCTTTACACAGGTGACTTCAAAGGAGGAGTCTTCATCCAAGAAGGGATGTGTGTGTAACCACAAGTGTTTGTCAGTCCATTTAGTAGAATTTTCAAGACTGGCTAATAAGTAGCAATGTCATGAAATGTAGAGGTTACTTCATGTCAGCGTGTGAACTAGTTCTTTTCAAGACCTTTGCTGCAGTTGGAAGGTTGCCTTATCACAATCCTGTAATTATGCCTTCCTTGGATTCTTCTAGGTATAATTACATATCTTGAACATGTGTATGCATTTTTATTTACTAAGAAATCTCTGAGAACTAACCCAGCCTTTTTCTGCCATCTCCACATAGCATTTGGCTTTATGATGTGCTACCTCTAGTAGTGCATTATGAGAGGGAGTAGATAAAAGGCTTCAGGTGATACCTATTGAAGTAACAGAAAGCCAGCTCCCAAGATGAAGGCCTGAATACCACACCCAGAGCATCAAGCTTGTTGCAGCTGTCTCTTTGATCATAGAAAACATAGTATCTTGTCTCAGTGGATTAGTAGAGCCACAATTCTAACGCGATTGCTGCTCTTGGTCTCAGATTGATGTGTGAAGAAAGGAAATCTGCTAGAACTATGAGGGGAGAAAAGGTGTGGATAGGCTTGTTAATTTTTGCATTTTTCCTTTGGAGCTCATTCTAAAAATAGCTGTACAAAATGTTACATGGAGCTCAGCTACAAAGAAAATAACATATTTGAGTAATGCTTCATGCACTGAAGTCATCTGAACACTCTGATATTATTAATGATAAATATTCGATCAGTTGATGAAGGGCTAGAGCACGGAACACTGCAATACTCCATGTTCTTTCAGGGACTTACCACTCCTTGACTTTACTTGACTCTTACATGTCTGCTCTGCACTGTATTTATGCTGAAATGATTCTTTCCTTAACAAATTGAAATCAAAGAGGTGACAGTCTCAGGTCTACTTCAAATCATTCCTATATGTAATGTTTTGCAGCAACTGGAAACTGTAGTTCAAGATGTTTGAGAATCATCCAGAAAGCTACAGACCAAAAGGAAGAGGTGATTCTGTGGTTCATCTGTCTTTTTACAGAGGATTCACTGAAGGTGGTTCTCTTAGGTCAAGACCTTTGTGATTAGGCTGTGAGAATGCAAGAGTGATAGTCTCCCTTCCCTTTTTGATTTTGCAGATTCCTACTTCCCTGCTGTAGGAACTTTTAAGGTATTTGTTAGGCACTTAGTGATTGTTACATTTGTGTGAAGTGACTTGGCTCACATTCTGGTTGGTGGCAGTCATGAGATATATTGCGACTGACATCATCTGCTAGCCTGAAGAGGGGTATAGTATCTCTGAGGTGTGGAGGCTGAGTTGCATCCTTGTCCTCTTTTTTAGAGCTCATATGCACTCTTTCCATTGTTGAACCTTGGAGCCCATCAGGACATTTTAAAGAAATAGAGGAAGGTCCTAATTAATTCTTGTTGTTTGTTTGCCTTGGTAGGTATCCAATATAGGTCATTGTTTGTTTATAAGCAGGTATGAGGACATACAAATGTAGGTTTATAAAGAAGAAAGTGCTGAATGGTTCTGAGGTTCATTCATTAAATAGATGCAATGATCTCTGTAAAAGAGGATGAGGATTCAAGGCTCTGAGCCTTGGAATATGCAGAGGCAAATTTCTGATTGAAATATGGAGAAGACCTGGGAGAAATCAGCTCGTGTGCACTGCTTTTTCCTTAAGCATCTGATACTAGTCTGTGTCAGGACAACACATGTGGCTAGATGATCCTTTGGGATGGTATCATACAGATAGTTTTATAAAAAGCTTCAGGAAGCCATTGTGACTTTCTAAATTTCCTAAATATAAGGGATTATTTGTTAGAGGTTAAATTTGCATAAACATAACATGCTCCCAACTTTGGTCTTTTACTCCTTTTGTGAGGTCACTTTATGGAAATGAGCAATTAACTTACTAAAGTAAAAAATAATTTCCTTTTATAATGCTTAAATAAAGATTATTTTTTTGAGCAAGACATCAAAATAAAAACTGTGGATCAAAATTGATGGTTACAAAAAATGAAACAGAAGTCCGGCGATAGTTTTATTGAAATAAAATGCATCAAGTGAATAAAAGCATAGTAATTTCCTTTATGTAACAGAACCATGGCATTGTACTTTGCTTGCTTGTACCTCTGGACAACATTGTAATGGTGGCATTATTTGCTTTCTCTTAGTTCACAGAGAAGCTGAAACGCTGTAGTGTACCACTGAGCAGGACAAGTCAGGAATGAGCCAGCCTTGGGAAGGAGGACCTGCCATCCTAGCTGGAGACGTCTGAAGAGAGGACACTTCAGTCTTGTGGCATGCTTCAGTAGAAATTACTAAGAAAAAGTAAGCTGTTGTTTTGTCAATGAACTTAAACATGTCAGCTCCTTGTTGGACTGCTTAGTTGCAGTTTTAATTTGACCTGGAATTTGAAGTGGTTTTGTGGGAATTTACATTTTCTTCCATTAGAGTCCAAGAAGGCCTGGGGTCTTTTCATGTAGTTGTTACACCTCACCACTTCGATACTTCATGTATTGATGAAGGCCCCATAGCTCAGAAATTAACTGTATTATTTAAGATTACCAGTAAAAACCACAAGAGGTGGGATCTTGCAAGATTTTAGACTAATTCCATACTGTCTCAGTCAGTTTTAGGCTGTATTTGTTAAAATGCAGAGTTCAGGTTCTTTTTGGTCCTCTATTTGTACCTGAATTGAGGATCTAAATACTTGAAATTATTTTTAGAATTATTCCTTGAGTTTAGTTAATTCCTAGTCAAGTAGTCAGTAGTCAAGAATATGATTTTCCATGATGCCAGGAGTGTTTTAAAGGTAACCCAATCCCCCCAAAAATAGAGCTTTCCTATTTGATAACAGTTCTGATATAAAGCCTGTTTTGATTGAACCTTGTTATAAAATATTACTTTTAATTTCAGGAAAAATACTGTGTAGTCAGTTTTGTTTAATTCTTAGTACCACGAAGGTGCAGTGGAAGTGCTTCCACAGCCATAACATAGCAGAATAGCAGTCCAAGATGTTTGTCCTCGGTTCTGAAGGATTACTTCTTCAGTAAAAACCTACATGTACGTCCTCCTACCAGCTTATAAACAAACTCCATGACCTAGATTTGGTATTAAAAAGGTAAATTTAAAAAATGTTAAAAAAATTCTTTAGCATCATGCTTTAAAAACAAAAAGTGAGACAGAATCCGTGTAGTTGATATAAATCTTCAAGTGCATAATTGTCCTGCATTCTGAGCACATGCAACTGCAGTTGTGCTTATCGTATCAGAGTTTTATGTTCCTGCATAGCACTTTCAGAGATAAGGGTTTGCTCCTCCAGCTCTATTCATTTTATACATAATGTTTTCCTTAGAGTCATTAAAAATCAAATAGGAATTTTAAAAAAAAGCATTTACTTCTTTTCATATCCTGCATTATTATCTTGATCTAGTAAGGAACCAAAGATCCCTTAAATTAATGGGTGACCTATTGAGCACAGTTCAAATATTGGCATTTTTTGCTTTCAGTGAACAGGTGAGAACTTTTAATTCTTATTTTAGTTTACCTCAGGGTAAACTCTCTTTAGTTTAGCTCATGGTATCACAATTTGGTTTATCCAAGTGCATTGCCTTTTTGATCCCTGCATGGCATTTTAATCACCTCCAAAATCTTAATTATGATAGGTAACTTGTATAGCTTGTTTTAATCTTTTCTTTCACTCTGAAAAGGATCACTTTATAAAGGATATTCAGGGAGAAGCATCCTTCCGTAAAACTGTAGCATGGAAGTAAAAATCTCTGCTGCTGTGCTTTTTTGCATTGTACTGTCTCATTGTGGGGGCATTTGAAAATTAAGATCCTTTCCCTCAGCCATGGTTAGCACAAATTAATCAATAAATGGATTTCTCTTTCAGCTCTTCTGTTGTGAAATGATGGTTGGGTTGTGTTTGTGGTATTCTGAAATCTCAACTGACTTTCTTCTCCACTTTTTCTAATAAGTTTCTTGATATAAACCCCTCCATTTGCTATAAAAATCTGTCGCAAAAATACATCCTCAGAAGTGTGAAGCTTCCAAAAAGCAACTTGTTCACAACATTGTTAGAATGGATTTCACAGATGTGTGCTGTGCAGTAAAAGCACAGTTGCCAGCTGGTAGGTAATGCTGTGTGTGTATCTGGTATGCTGATTTAAGAACTGTTACGCAGACTGGTCATTAATCTCAGAAAAAGAAATTCAGATATGAAACTGAAACATAGATGGATACAATTTTGTGCTGCTTCAGGAAAAAGTATTTGAGCTGTAGAGCTTTTAAAAGAATTATTTGATAAAAAAAGGATTAAGGAGGCATTGGTCTTTCAAGAGAAAATTTTGGTGATAGAAGGGAATAGACAGCACACAGAGAAATGTTTTAAGTAAATAGCACATGATACATTATTGTAAAGAGAAATATAGATACTGAAGCATAGGTTTTTGTTTAATCCCAGCACATATTTATAAGATGTTTAAAACAGTGGAAGCTTTTACAGTAATACTAGGCATTTTCTCTTGAGGTAACACGTTTTGTTAGAAATATGTATAACATTAGAACAGGCTGTCCAGGGAGCCTGTGGTATTTCCATCCTTGCAGATTTAAAAAAAACTCAGCTAAACAAAGCCACAGCTGGTTTATTCTAGTATTGGTGTTGGTGCCATGGGGAGCAGGAGACTGGACTAGGTGACTCTAAAGGTCCATTTTGGCCCACATGCTTGTGGTAGTTTTGCATTAACTATTCCTAGCTGCCTGTACAACAAAGACTACTTTCATTGAAAGGCTGTCTTGTTGAATATCAGTCTTGAAGTTTCTTGGGGATTTTAAAGAAAAAAGGCACCTTTTTTGGCCCCATTCCCCAAAGCCCATTCTTCTCCCTCATTTGATATCTGGTATTTGGTCTTGATTGTTAATAAATAAAAGAAAAATTACCATGAAACAGACTGTGAAAGATTGCCATGGCAAAAATGTAGTTGAGAAGGCATTTGCATATTTAGGCTAGAATTTTTCAAGTGCTTAAATCCTACATGATGCCAAAGTGATGCAGTTTTGCATTCCCCATCTCTTACAGTTACAAAATGATCTTTAATAACAGAAATCAGGTATGGCCAGAAAAAGTAAAGGCAATTACTTCACAAGCCAGTCAAGTCAGAGTTGTGTGTCTTCTGCAATGCACTGCTGCTTCTGCTGGTCTGCAGTGGTTCCTTTCGAGAGGCACATGCGTATATCAGGGAGTTCACTTGATGTTTAAGAAAAAGGAGTCCAAGGTATCTTCTGAACAGGCCACCTCAGTTTTCAAATCTGGTTCTTTCTGCAGCCCTGTGGTTGTTCTGAGCTCAGTTTGAGGGTAGTGTACCATGGTGCATGGGAACTAAGAAACAGAGTGGGGGAACTCTTCAGCTGGCTGCTGCTGTCAGGCATATTTTCTATTGTGTAAACCTAGTCTGAGATACTGTTCAGGAAGTCCTTTAATCAAACAGGTGATCACCTGTAGTCTGAAGAGAGATTGTTTAAGTTAAGTTTGCAGCTACGTCATCTCTTGAGGAAAGAACCATAACTTCTTTAAATTTCCTGAGGAGGTACCAAAGTAACTGGTTGGCTGAAGGTTCATTAATCAACTCTACTTCAGGGAATGAACAGAGGAAATTCCAAAGTTTGTTTTCTGACTTGCTATGTTAACATGCTGCAAATTAAACAGATAAAAGGTTGGTGATCAGCAAAAGAAATCTTCCCTGTACTCAATGTTGTCCGTCACCTCAGGAAACAGTAACTTACCTTAATTTGAAGTAAACATCTCATTGTGTGGATGTTGAGGTGAAGTGTGATGCGAGGTGCTAGTTTAAGTTGATATAAAAAACTGATTTAAATTTCTTTGATCCTCTGCAGGATGGCTGGCTGTGGTGAAATAGATCATTCGATCAACATGCTTCCCACAAATAGGAAGGCAAATGAGTCATGTACCAATGCAGCACCTTCCCTTCAAGTCCCTGAATGTGCTATCTGTCTGCAAACATGTGTCCATCCAGTAAGTCTGCCCTGTAAACATGTTTTCTGCTATCTGTGTGTTAAGGGTGCTTCTTGGCTTGGGAAACGATGTGCCCTCTGCCGGCAGGAGATTCCTGAGGATTTTCTTGACAAGCCAACCTTATTGTCACCCGAAGAACTCAAAGCAGCAAGCAGAGGCAATGGAGAATATGCTTGGTACTATGAAGGTAGAAATGGCTGGTGGCAGTATGATGAACGTACCAGCAGAGAGCTGGAAGATGCCTTTTCCAAGGGTAAAAAGAGCACTGAAATGCTAATTGCTGGTTTTTTATACGTGGCAGACCTTGAAAATATGGTTCAGTATAGGAGAAATGAGCATGGACGTCGCAGAAAAATAAAACGGGACATAATAGATATACCAAAGAAGGGGGTGGCTGGGCTGAGGCTGGACTGTGACACCAACACTGTCAACCTGGCACGAGAGAGCTCCGCTGACGGTGCGGACAGCACACTGACTCCAGGGGCTGCAGCTGTGCAGCCTCTAGCATCCATTTCTGTGAGGCCCCTACCAGCGCTAGATGGTCACCTCGTGAGCCCTTCGACACCGTCACCTGATGCAAGCAATTCTCTAGAGAACTCTTTTGCCCACTTGCAAATAAATGGAGACAGTATGGCTGAAAGGAGTCACAGGGGAGAGGGAGAAGAAGACCACGAATCATCATCTTCTGGTAGGGTGCCGGGCCCCGACACCTCTGTTGAGGAGACCGAATCGGATGCCAGCAGTGACAGCGAGGATGTGTCTGCCCACCTTCAGCAACACCCATCCTCTGGTCAGCAGAGACACTTGAGTGCTGGTGCAAACCAGGCAGGAGCAGATAGACCAGGGGCAGGGGGTGGGGTGGCAAACACAAGTGTAAGATCTAGAAGGCCAGATGGACAGTGCACAGTCACTGAAGTTTAAATCTAGAGCCATGCGAAAAAAGTACTCAGTTGTAATTTTCTGTAAATTTTCTGTCCACATTGGCATTGCACTCAAACCTAGCAGTGTGTTTGGTGGGAGGGTGGGGTGAAGGGGAGAAAACAGATTTGGCCTGTTTTAACTTAAGTATCTTACCATGTCTCAGCTGGAAGACTCTTTAACTCTAGGAAACTGGGTTGTCCTGTTAATGGTTTGAAAGCTCTTTAGCAATGCCCAGTTTTCTTGAAAATGTCTTGTGTTTATTTTGTAGCAGTTTCCCCTTGAAGATACTCTATCCCTTTATGGCCAATGTATATCTACTGTACAACTTGAATTGTCTTCATTATCTGACTGTTGCATTAAGTGTCTTACTACTTTCTGCATGGATTGATGTATGAAAAGAACACTAAAGCTATGTGGAATCAGGCAAGGTGTTGGGTGTGAGCAGGATGCTTAATTTAATGTGAGAAAATAGATGTGAGTTTGGAGTTAAAATGTGTTTTTACTAGACGAGCAATCATTTACCTTCTTTCAATGGAAATGTAAAATGCTGTTAACTTGTGTTGCAAATCCTTAACCTTTACACTCTCCATGGCTTTTTCACTGGCTTTGCCATCTAGTCCTTGTAGTTTTGTTTATTGAGATCTTTCTTGATCTGTCTTGTTTTTGTTACAGAATTTATAATTTAATAAAACTACATTTTATCAGTAACAATCTCAGATATGTTTCCAGTTTAATTGAACTTCACTGAACGAAGTTCAAAGAAAATGATCATAAAACAGCTTCCTATGTTTACCAGAAGGGAGGACTAGTTCTGAGTGGCATCCTGACATTCTTGCATCCCTGACTGGCTGTCGCTCAAACACAACGCTGTAGGAGTATCGTCTTTTACTGAAAAATCATGAGTTGCAAGCTTAATACTCACACAGACATCTGAAGAGCTGATTAACTCACTTCACTGTTGATGGCAGGCAGAAGTATCACACACAGCCTTATTTTAACAGCAGAAATGTTGATAAAAGAGAGTAAGTTATCAAAGTTGACCCTATAACAAAGGACATGGATATTGTGGACTGTAGTGCTGTTCATCTGTTCATAGCAAAACTATGGTGGCAGCACAGAAATGGTAGTTTCATGCTTGGATTAGCAATGTAGGAGATGCATTTCAACAGACTTCTGAATGTTAGAAACCAGATCTTGAGAAACACAGCTTATCTTTTATCTCTCTGGCAGTTCTTTAACATTTTTTTCAGACTGAGAAACAGCAGTAGTTGATTCTGGACTTTTTTTAAAATAAAGCTAATTAAACTCCAATTCTTAGTATATGTATCTCAGAATAGAAATAGCTGATACATAGGTACTACTGATCTTAAGACAAAAGTTGCTTTAAGGAAACAACCATGTGAAGGGAATCAAAAAGGCTGACTTTTAAAAATGGTAGACTTAAACATCTATAATGTTCATCTTACTCTAATGATGGATTATATGTCTGGTATTGGACAAAGTTGTGCCCCTCCTCTGCTGCCTACAGGCAAGATCAGTGGATCAGGAAAGTGCAGGTGAGACCAGGATGGAAGAAGGAAGATTTCCTCCATTCTGTTAGGAATAAATGCTCTTAATCACAGATTTTCACTATCTGAAATATTTTCACTATCTATAGTTCAGATCTTCCACTCCCATAAGGAAATACGCCAATTACATGGACTTCAGGAAGGAAACTGGATGGAATGCTTTTTTCTCTGTTAGTTGCTAGCTGTCTTATTTCTCTGATTTGAGTTAGCATACAGTGGCTCTAACCAAAGTATGACTTCGAACTCCAAAAGCCTTCACTAAGACCATGTCAGCTATGTGCACACACTTCATGAGTATGGGTTGAAAAAAGCAAGAAAGAAAATAGAGGAACATGACCCACTATATACTTAATTTTAGGATTTACAGCCCAAACCGTCTACAAATAATTCTATCAGTCATTATCCTTGGGGTTTTTGACCCAAGTAGGGAGTTCAGCCCCACACCTGTGATGCTGCTTTTGGCTACTGCTGGCTGACTGCAGCTGTGAAACACTAAAATTAGTTAAAGTAAGGCTGGTGAGAGCTTAATAGGCAGTCGTCAGAGTAGCATCTGCACTCCCTAGATCAAGCTAGGGAGAAGTAGTAACTGATAATTCCCATCTTACATTTAAACCATTACTTCCAGTAGGAAATGTGTTCTCTGCCCCTTTTAGCAAAGCCACAGCCACACTGCATTATGTGGTTGACTGTAATTCCATGCACTAAGTGATTCAGCATAGCCAGATAACTGTGCAGTGGAGCAGAAGGGAAAATGAGAAAGGAAATTTAAATACTATGAAATCTACAGCATCTCATCATTTCCAGAACAGATAACCACAGATACAGAAATCCTATTTCATGGCTAAAAAAAATATAAATCAGATAGGGACCCAAGTATTCTGCAAGAACACCTTGCTTATCTAGATTGATCATCTGGTAAATATATTTCTATCAGCAGCAAGTAAGATAGAAGTATCTGTATTGCTAAAAGTGATCGCCAGTATCCAACCTTTACAGGCTTGGTACAGAATCCAAACTCCCATTAAACCCTTGGGTTGTCCCAGTACACAGAAGAAAAACAAGACAGACATTTCACAATGTAATAGGAAACTCAGTTTGCTGAGGAGGAAGCTGGCAAACTAGCCCCTAGGAAATACAAAAGCTGGCATGCTATTTAATTAGGAGACTGGGACTATCAATTTTGATGTTTCTAATTATTTTGCGCATTTAGTGCTTGTTTGTTTTTAAACCATTTCAGAAGGGAAAAAAAACCCTGAGATGAAGCTTGACATCTTTAATAACTGTAAAGAAAATACAAACATTTATCAACTGCTGGTTAAAGATATTTGTCACTTTAAGATGATAAGAAAGTATTCTGTGAAATAAAGCATTTGGCTTTCAAATGGGTAAAATGGGATTCCATTTCATCTCAGTCTGAAACTTTCATCCTAGCACCCATGGTAATTTAGCTGGGCTGGTTTTTGTATGAAGGGCTCTACTTACTTTTAGAGGAAAATAAACCAGAGAATATGGTATAAGACTACTCACAATATCCTTGATCACAACCTGTAATGATCTTCAGAATGTCCTATACCTATGCTTGGTATATTTATGATACCAGTAAAACGGGTTTCCATAACCCTCTCTGAAACTCTTCTGAATGTGTCTTGGTGTGTAATAGTTAATTATTTTTCCTGTTTTCTTATAAGCAAACATTGGCCTTTGATACAAATCAGATAGGGTGGCTGGGGAAATACATTTGCTGAAATGAGAATTAAGCACATTGTCTATAAATCAAAATGGAAAGAGATCCCCCAGAGGTGTACTTACCATTCACTAACTGCCAGCACAGATCTGGTTCAAAATGTGAAAGAAACCAGATTCTGCCTTTGTCCTACAATTTCTTCCCTCTCAAATTTCTATTACCCAGTACACAGAATATACTTAGGAGCCTAATATGCCAAAGAAAAAAGATTCAAGGGTCTTACTCAGGTTCTAAGTAATTTTCACATCAATTTTAAAACCAGTAACAGTATTAGTAATGGCACATTCATTCTTGCTAAAAGCAAAGACATAATCAGCTGCCCTTTAAAACATATTTTTTTTTTACTCACAACAACATTATGTGCTATTGCTTCAAAAAGCTGAATGAGTATGGACTGGAGTGTGCCTTGAAGGTTCAGCAATGCCGCAGTCTGGAATCCCTCATGAGTCTTGAGAAATTTCATGAAAAGCAGAATAGCTTCACCACTAAACAGTCAAGTGCTACCTGATTATACTACAGCGTTCACGCTTCTGAAGTAACAGTTTTGAAGTTCTTTAGGGCATGGGAAAGAATCCAGCTACACAGGAGTAACTACTGGCCTATTGGATAAAAAGGAGCCAGGGGGAGAAAGGCACAAACCAAAACACTACTCTCTTCCTCATGTTCTCATTCCTGTCTCTTTAACCTGAAAGAAAAAAATGAACTTCATTTTTGGGGAAGAGTGATTTGAAATCTTCCTCCATTAGTGCTTCAGATATTAAGGCAAAGGCGCAGGATCAACAGCGTGGAGGTAAGTTCCTTATCTTCTCTGAGATGCCAACTCAAAACACATCCCTTTCCTCAGCATTTCTCTTGGTTGCTTCCGGCTATATTCATTGATGTGAAAACCACACAGTAAAACATCCCCAGCAGATCGCAGAATCTGCTCAAAACTTGCAGAATCTAAACAGTCAATACAAGCCTAATTCCCAACGTTGATTTGTCCCCAAGTCCTCAAACATATGTAGTTACCTCACTGTCTAAAACTCAGGACTCCTGCCATACTACAAACTGTAACATGGATTTCCATCCAAGATACTGCCTTATTTTCTTAAGGGAGCTTGTTCCATGATCTTGAGCTAGTTATGCCTGGTCAGAGCAAGAAGGCATGTCAGTGGCACAGAGCCCAGAACTTCCTTCTTTACATGCTCCCACAGAGTACTTAGGTCCTTGGCTAAGATCTCAGTCCCTGCTGGATTTAGAGACAAGTGCATCCTAACCAACAGCACAGGAAACTCTCAGTCACAGATATGTCTTTATGGTTTTGCTCTCACAGATGTTTATTTTTAAAGCAGGCAGTCTGTGTCAGTTTCTAATGTCTAAAGGGAAAACTTTCCCCACTGAGTTATCCAATTACTTGCATAGTCACTGGCATGAAGGGGAGACTGAGTTCCAAACCTTCTAGTCAGCCCAAATATACCCTACCAGTAAAAATGCATTGAAGAAAGACACAGACATATCCACTCACATCTTATTAGAATGCTGAAGTACTCACATCACCCGGTCACCTAAGGACAAACCATTTTGGAGCATGATACATCATAGCCTTCCAAGATTTCAACCAGATTCTGTGTAAAGAACCAGGCCAGCAGCTTTGCACAGGTACAGGATATGGGAATGGGCAGATGTATGTGTGGGTAGTTGATTCCTTGAGCAGTGAGAAGACACCAAAATACATTTAAAAGCCTGAATCAGTGATAGTGAATGAGTGCTAGAAGCTTCTCAGTAACTTAAAGCTTCTCCTGTAAAAGCACCATTAAAATTGAAGGATACTTCCCCAGCAACTGCACAAAGAACTAACTAGAATGAAAAAATAAAAGCTATCCTCCCACTAGTAATCATCTTTTCAAGCTGCTTAAAGACACTGGTCTTATGTTGGGGAACTCATATTTTGCAGCTTTAGATGCACCTGTTCTGCAAATGAATAAACCTCATATCTTTCAAGTAATTAATTTCCATACTAGTTAAAAAAAAACCAAAAAACAACCACCAAATCAAATAATCTTCAGCCTCATTCCAAATGAATTATAGTTCTATTTTCAGCACAGTATTTACCTTTACATAGTAATTTCACTAATCTCGATTCAGTGGGTGATTAGGACAGTAGAGAATCTGCCTGGGATTTCTCTGTGGTTGCACACCAAATATGCCTGCCTGACCTAAATGGCAGGAATGTTAATGCCATTTTAAATGGACAAGTCCTTAAATGATTCAGCTTAACAGCTGCTTTACTGAAAGCTTTGTTTGCAAAAAAAGTGAAGCCCATTTCTTATGCTTTATAAAGCATCATTTATGTTTTGGTCTTCTAAGCAATGCCTGCAAATTGGCAGGCCCACCCCATACAGTTCCAAAAATGTCCTTCTCTGTCCTTAGGGCAGCTTCCAGCGGGAGCTCTCTTCCCGCTGTCACCACGTTTTTCACAGCCCGAATGACAGCGGCCGGACCCTCTGTGTACTGACTCAGCCATGCCCGGGCCTCTCCCAGCGCTCTGGTTTCATCTGAGGACGGCAGCGTCTCCTCGGAGAGCCCCAGGCTCAGCGCTCTCTCGGGGTCCACCCGCGCAGTCCCGCCCAGCAGCTGCAGGGCTGCCCCGCTGCCCACGATCCGCACCAGCCGGGCACCTCCTCCCCAGCCTGGCACCAGGCCCATGTGCTTGTGGACAAACCGAATTTCACTCCCAGGCGTCATCAACCTGTCAATGAAGAACACACAGAGGTCAATCCATGCATTGACTTTTGTTTTCAGCTCGATTCAGGACCTTAATTTTCTATTTTCTCCTCCCCTCTGCTTCCAAAGGCGGATACAACTTGACAGAGTGCTCATTACAGCCGGAGCTGGAGTATCTTAATTTTTACCTCACATGATGCCATAACTGCAGCTTTTGGCCTTTCTCAAAATTAGATACATATGCTGCTACAAGTAAAGATTCTTAGTGCCCATACTGGTACATCTAGTCAGTTCTAAAAAGCATTGAAAACAGAGCTGCAGAGGACACGTTACATTTATTCACAGTGCGACACTGCCTTGCTAATTTATTCATAAACCAAGCGCGTGTTGGGTAAAACCCAAGCAAACTAAAATACAAAATACTTCTCAAGAGAATGGATGTGGTCTTAGCACTGATCTGAACTGGGGAGGTTCTGTCAGCACCATGGTGATGACAGCATGGGTGGGGCTTTTTGGTTCTGTATTTTAGAGATCCTTGTCAGTTTGATTTCTAATTGCTCATTACAGAAAGGGAAATAAGGATGGATGCTCAACTTATGGCTCACAATGCACAACAGAATTGCTTTCTATTTATGCCTGCAATGTGTAATAGAATTGCTCCCCTCTACCAGATAAGTAATATTCCTCTTCCCAAAGATGTCACATCTTTCTTTTCTATGCTTCTTTTCTACAGCTTCTCACCTCCTTTACTTAAGAACTCATCCTAGGGCTCATTAAGCTATCTCCCTGGAGGAGCTCTCCTGCAGCAGATTGTTCTGTCTTCACACAGTGGTCACACTGACACACGTTAGGTTAGTGGAAAAAACCTCTAGAAATAGAAACACATAGAAAAGATGTACAGAAACAGACGAGTGCTTGCTCTTTCTCAAAGTGATGTTCAGCAGTGTGGTTTCTTGCTGCTGATTGTAAGGCAAAGGATGGGAATTACACTTGTGAAGTAGATTAGCTTCTACTTCAAGCACTAATTGGCTTTTTGAAGACAAATCTTGTAATACTGAGGTCTACACACAAGTCTGTTTCCTAAGCATGCAGTTTTCGATAGTGAAAATACCGAGGCGAGCAGCTTTGAAAGGGGAAAGAAAAGGAAAACCTTTAAAAATGTAACTACATCTAGGAACTCACTGTTCTCACATCTGCTTAGTTATTGTTAATTGTATGTTTGCTTGGTTGCCTTATTCTTAACCAGAGCACCATCAGCATTCATGCCACACTGTACAGCATCAGAATTGAAGAGCTTACGCTTTATCCCAGATCCAGCACAATGCACAAAAGCAACAGCTGACGGGCCAGATTGTATGAAAGCCTTTTTGTAGAGATAGCAGGGGAAGGTTGTGTGACGAAAGGAAGAAAGCAGAGTATTGCAGGGGAGGAAAGGCTTTAAGCTAACATTATCAAGTGCTTCCAGGCCCAGCAAATCCCAGGGAGCTCAGGTCTCTTCTCTCAAAAGAATGATTCTGCAAGTATTCCAGAACTCCTTTACTGGCTCAGCTTACTCTGCAATTTGCTCAACCCAGTGTCTCACTGGAAAAGCACTAATGAAAACATTAATAAAGGTTTAATTCTAGCTGTGACAAGTGATGTGAGGCACTAGAAAAGAAAGGGTCATAGGCAGCTGAGTATCTGACTCTAGACAATCTGTAGGCAGTCTCACAGGACAGCCACCACAGGTCAGGGAGGCCAAGTTGCACTTGTATATTGAATCTGAGATTGTTTCAGACAATGTTTACTATGTGGGAAGGGCTCTGTTTCCCTGCAGAGTCTACCCCCCTCAGAGAAAACTGAACCAAACACAATGAAAGTAAGGTAAACCACTGACAGCTTAACTCACAGAGAGACTCTGAGACTGCAGCTTCCAGAACCTCACTGGAATTCACCTCTTCCCACAAGGCTCCTTTGAACAAGCTCCACAGAAAATACTGCGAGAAAATACTGTGAGATAAGTGGTAGTCAGTGGAAGGTGTAACTACAGTATTGGACTGCCTTCAGGCTTATGGAAGGTATCTTTGGTTTTTCAGACTTTTCAACTATGAAGTCACACCATTGCTTACAGAAACCACCTATCACACTCTCTGTCAGATTTATCACTCACTTGCAGTCGCCATGCCCCAGGAAGCAATGGAGACCTGAGCTCATGTCTGAAGAGGTGGAAGCAGCTGCCAAGCCAGCCTGGGATCAGCCTCTGAATGCCACCAGCTGCATACATATTTCCCCTTTTATTGTATGAAAGGAATTGAGTCTACCTTCTGAGACATGACAGATCTGATCTCCTATTAAAAGAATTTATGTAAGAAAAGCACATCAAGCATTACTTAACATAAAGAGGCAGACAGGAAAAAGCTGGAAAAACCAAAGCACTATTGCTGAGCTGTTTATACCTTATTAACTAGTACTGGCCCTGCCTGAGACACAGTAGTAGATGAATATAAAATTAACCCTGATTTCAAGAGCATGCCTGTTTTTGTCTTTCATTTTGAAGGAATTAAAATCTGGGTCCCCTGTATCACAGGGGAAGGTCACATTGCTGGACTCTTACACATATGCCTTCTCTGCCCTAATGAAGAAAAGCTGTTGCATGACAGTACTGAAAAAATATTTATTCAATGTAATTAATATACAAAGTGACAGAAGACCTTACAGTAAGCAGGGGAACATCCTTCAGAAATGTGAAGGGTAGCAAAATCCTCACTATTTAAATTGGAAATAAGAGGTTAAGGTAATATAAGCCCCGAAGTGCAGCTGAAACCTTCGAGAACCTTTTATTTCCATGTTACTAACACTACAACCCCCCTAGGAAGAAAGTACAGTCACCATGGGCCACATCCAATTCTGTGTTAGTCATCTAAAGCCAACGAGCTACAGCAAATGTTGCTGCAGTACATTTTAAAATGTTCTCAGCTGCACTAAATGTTACAAATCCTCCCCCTTTGATCTGAGGATTCCTCCATTCCGTGGCATCTCATCACACCCACAAACAACTGACTGTCACATCGCATCTCATCACATCACTGGCAATGCACGTGAGAAGAAACCTTGCTTGTTATTAACATTGCAGCCTAACAAATCCCACCTTTATAAAGGTACACTTGCTTCCCAAAGGCAGAACTTCCTGTGAGCTAGCAGCTATGCTTTCCTTTGCTAAAGTATTTCCCAGCTACTTGAAGCCAGAGCATATACAATAAAAGCTGAAAACACAAACAAAAATACACTTTCTCAATTTTTCATAACTGCTTATTATAAATACTCATGTTACTGAGGTGTTCCAATGGGTATAATCAGTTCCTTGACATAATTAAGATTATATTAAAATTTGTGCTGGTCCTTACCTCATAATTTCCTGGACTTCAAGGTTTGAGTTATATTCATCATTTTGACAAGGCAGAGGTACTTTCAAGTTTACTAAGGAGGGACAGATACTACCCTCTATTTTACGCTTTTCAAAAGCTCCTACAACTATGCTCTTGAAAGCCACTATAGAGGAAAAAGACACCTAAAACATATGTGTTGTCAGCGACCTGAATTTTGCTCCTGTTCCCTGCTTGACTCCCAGTGTCACATAAGGACACAGCTCCTGACTTCCGATCCTCCCCTTTTAGCTGGCATGGACTGGCATTCCATGGAGGGAGAGAGTGCTGCGGCATCACGCAGTGCTGCAGCACCTGGTCCCCAGCTATGGCTGTACCCTGATGGCAGCCAGAACTGCAGGAGATGACTTTTATCTCCCCCACAAATACTTCAGCATCCTGCTCTCAAACCACCAATATTAATATAAATAATAAACAAAGCTTATGTCTTTGGATCACAGTAAGTTCCCTCACCAATCTGCTACCTTCTTCTATAAATTTCAGTAATGCCTATCTGCAAGGTGATTGAACCAACACAAAGTGGCGACTTCTCCAAAAACAAGAGTCAAAGGCCTACAATTAAAAGACATCCATGATTTTAGCATGCTGTAGAGCAAGAGTTTCAGAAATAATAATAAATCTTCAAGTAGAACTGTATTTTGCAAGTAGAACTGCATATTTTGCATAGATGCAGGACACCCAGACAGATAAAAAGCAATATCTATAGTCAGCCACACAGGCAGATGAGGAGCAGGAAGTTATGGTCAGTTCATCACGCTGTTTCTGCCACTGCTCAGGGAGGAGAGTCCTTCCTCTGCTCCAGGGTGGGGCCCCTCACACAGACACAGTTCTCTGCAAACTTCTCCAGAGTGATTCACTCTTCTACAGAGTGCAGTTCTTCAAGAGCAGCCTGTTCCAGTGTTGGTCCACAAGTCCTACCAGAAAGCCTGCTCCAGAATGGGCTCCTCTCTCCACAGGTGTACAGGATCCTGCAGGACCCTGCTCCAGCACGGGCCTCCCACAGGTTCACAGCCCTCTCTTAGGCATTCACTAGCTCTGGTGTGGGTTTTCTCATGGGGCTGCAGGCAAAGCTTTGCATCCCCACAGTCCTCCATGGGCTACAGGGGCACAGCTGCCTCACCATGGTCTGCAGGGAATCTCAGCTCTGGCACCTGAAGCACCTCCTTCCCTCTTCCTCCTCCTGCACTGACTTTGGTGTCTGCAGGGCAGTTCCTCTGACGTGTTCTCACCCTGCTCCTCTCTGGCCACCATTACAACTGTGCAGTAACTTTTCTCTCATTTTCAGGTATGCTATCACAGAGGCATTACTATCATTCCTGTTTGGCTCAGCCTTGGCCAGCAGCATGTCCATCTTGGAGCCAGCTGGCATTGGCTCTACCCAACAAAGGAGAAGCTTCTGACAGCTTCTCACAGAAGTTGTTACCTACAGCTACCCCTTTAGCCCCACTGCTACCAAAACCTGACCATACAAACCCAAAATACCACCCGAACCACACGTGCAACTATTGCAGGCACAGGAAAAGAGAGATATTGATGAAAAAAAAAAGGAAACTACCAGGAAAAACAGAAGGAAGGTTATCAAGAGTCAAACACTTGTTTTAACCAGCAAAGAACAGAAGAATAAAGTTGATGTACAATGCTGCCATACTCTTTGCCCAACATGTATGCCTTTCTAATACACTCATCAATATGGCATCAGCTTAATTAAGTCTTTTTAAATTAAGTAGCAGCAGTGTTATGCTGACACATAGCCAAAAGAGCTCTTTAAAATACACACTGCTGGGGAGTGCAAGTTCAAGAGTTTGTTGAGAGGTCAGGTATGACATTATCTGCAGATGGTGTTTATCATGCAAATTGAACTTCCTTTGCCATGTGGACATGAAAATTTAATGATCTTGCTGGCAAGTGGACAAAAGCTCATGTGTAACTGGTTTAGGATTTTGTAACTCTTCTTGGTGAGTGCTACCAAGACAACTCACACAGCAGCAACTTGCACATGCATGCTGGACCTTAAGTGAACAAGAAAGCCAGTCCATTGTCCACTTCTTCTCTGTTTTCCAGTTGCACCTACTCAACACTAAAAATACAATCCCTATCCCACCACTTCATGAGCAAACTGCACCTCATAATCTCACTCCATTGTCCTCAGCATCCCAGGGCACAGACACAGCAGATCCCAGTATTGATGGTGGGTTCCTGAAGCAAGTGAATGGGACTCAGGCAGCAGTTACACAGGTACTATCAGTAATCTGATCTCACTTCTCTTGCTGAGGCACACAAAATCCAGCAAAAATAAAGTGCTTTTCTTACATACGAAGTGCTGCTGAACATATGCAGTGATGGTATGTTTTTAGTCAACCAAACTGTTAATACATTAAAACAAAGCAAGAGAGAGTTGTGATTGTTGAATTTGTAGCATCAGAGCAACAAATAAACTACCTGTTCTTTTATCTGTACAGCAAAAGCCTTGATTTTGGATTAAACAGAAGTCCTTTATTTCAGGTTGGTTCTGTGCACCACATAAATCAAATAATCTTTTCTAGGCTGCATTTTAAGCTTCTTAAATAGGAAAAAAAAAAGGCAGTTTTAAAGTGAATGGCTGAAATGCAATAAACGTTTGGATGAGGCAGAAGTGGGTAGTTGGATGTGAAAGCAATTCCTTAAGAGAGAAACATCACCTTTGCTGCAAATGAACCCAGATAATTCTGTAGCTTCAGTTCATTGGCTTAGGCAGGGATACTAAAGGACCATGCCACAGACAAGAGGCAGCTCTGAAAGCTGGACCATAAGGAGCAATTAACTGGGACGGCAAATGCTGTCAGCCTGAGGTTTGGACAAAGATAACAACAAAGATAAGTAGTCAAGCACTGTGGAACTTCACACTACTTTAAATAGTTCACGTAGCACATACCAAGGGATTTGGAATCCTCCAAGCTCACTGCCTTCTCTCAGTTTTCTTTAGCATGGCATTTGGATTTGCAAGGTTTAACTTGTACCTGGCGCTCAATCCACCTCTGGTATCTGTATTCCAAATCTCAGAGTCAGAAAGATATACCAGATATCACGCACCTTCCCATTTAATATGGCTTATACCTGTTCTCCCCACCACGGAAAGACAGACATTAAAGCATGTGTAAGAAACTACAGAACTCGCTTAGCAATAAGAAACAAATTCTTCAGGCATTATATTTGTATGCTCCTTGGCAATTGCTGTAAAACTAATCCCTACCTTCTCCAGAATGTTTAACAACAGAAGTAATTCCTGAGTACAGCCTTGAAAACACAATCTGAATATGAACTACCGCCTTCATATTTTCACAAAACCACAGAAAGCCTGACATTACTAAAGGTAAGGCTGCAGTCTGTGCCTGCAGAGAGCTGACCTGGAAACCTAAACACCAAAAAGTTAATTACATGACAACATTGTGTTCTGGTAGTGACATCTTGTCTTCTGTAAGCCTTGTTCAATATTCCAATACACAAGCCCTCCACAGTTATTACAGAAACTCATCTTAAAACAACAAATGTATGAACCAGTCATTTTTGCAGTAAAAATAAATTTTGAAGCAGCAAGGTACTGTGGGAAGAATATTCTGCAGAAGAAATATGCAGTACTACACTAAAATAATTTAGCCAGTCAGCAATGTTGCTGATTAGCAGCTTCCAGTCCTTACTTCAATTTTCATGACAGATGTTTTTAGAATTAGACCCTTAAGAATAAGACTCCAAAAAGCAAGCTGGGACTAAATGATCCCTCTCTGCCTATCCAGTGGAGTGTCTCGGCAGCCTCTTTGTCACTACACCATCAAAAAATTACCTAGATACTCTGTAAGTGAATTATCCACACAAAATGGCTACAGATTTTTCTGAAGGTCATCTTACTACACCCTCTATTACCAAAAAACACCACCCTAGTTCTCTAAAAATGTTAACAAGTGGATTAATCCTGAGAAGAGTTAGTAATAATTTCACTTATCTTTCAATCTCACTTGATTAATTAGCTAGGCTTTAAAGAACCAAAAAGACACATTAAACATTTAATCAATAACTCCTTGCTAATTCTATTTAGCAGATTTTTCAAGTGGAGCACTGCAGTGAACATTGGCAAGCCATAATTATTACATGATTTCCCAATACAGCTTGCTAGTATTAATTCCCTCTGCACTTCTCCCATATCTTCTTTCTCACTGAGAGCTTCTCATGTTCCTGCCCTATGCAGAGAAATAATAAGGCAATTAGATATTGCAGCAGTTGCTACTTCAGACCCGCAACAGCACGAAGTGAGACTTCCAAAGTGAAAATACTGTAAAACCAATGAAACTAAGGATTTGTGCTACATGCTTTTGGTGATGGTCTATGCAGACCACTATGGCATCATAAAAGCAAACCCTCCCAAATGTTTGCTCTTTCTGAAAATCCTTTAGTGACAGATATTCACTTGACAGATGACTAAATGGTAACTACTAAAGAACATAAAAATGAAGACAAAATAGTTTAAAGATAGTCTGGGGGAACTGCTTGCCTTGTGCTTATCTTAGATACAGCTGTTAAAAGATGCTCTACAATTCCAAGTTTCAATAGGCTAAAAGAAGATTGTGCACATTAATAATCTTTTCTGTTTATCAGCGTTAATCCATAACCTTTTCTACAAGAAAGCAATGGGAAGAAGTAAGTCCAGCTACTATTTTAACAAGCCCATCAGAAAGTCACCCCTCTCAAATCCTTTTAGTGATTTAAAAGCACTCTACCAATTAAAATCACAAAACAGTATACTTTCTGTATTTGAGGTTTAAATGAAAATGATCCCCAAGAAGCAAAACAAACAACAACAAAAAAATCCTACCAAGCCTCCCAAGCACAGAGTGTTCTAGGCACACTATAAATCACAGTGTCAAAGGAGTAGGCTTGATGCCATCCTAAGAAATTTCACTAACACAAAAGCTTCATTTTCTCACAGCTTTTCTCAAATTGCTTTACAGAGACTATACGGACTTTTATTTATAGTTACTGAATTATTTTGTAACACTCTTAGCATATCCATTTTCCCCCACGCACCACAAAAGCTAAGAACTGAACTTTACATAAAGTAGCCCAGAAAAATCTCCCATGTCTCCCTAGCACATATTGCCTTTACCCCCTACTTTTGCCATCCTCCAGTCAGATTTTCCAATGCCTTTTATGGAACTCTAAGGATCAGGGTAAAAATCAGATAAAGTAAATGGACTCCTAATTACAGAAGTATTTTTTAAAATAAGAGTTAACATTCTTCTCAGTTGTCTAGAAAACCAGAGGGCACTTCCCAGAGGGGAGTAAGAGGACCTAAACAATGAGAATTGCATTCTTCAAAGGAGGCCTTAAAATAGCAATTTTTAATGTGACTCTATCACGGTTTCTCACATCACCCAGAGTGAAATGAAATGCAGAAGAACGAATGACAAAGTCACACTTTCATCTATAAGCCCAAAACATTTGGTTGATGCTAAAATTCTGAAAAGTGGTGTCCTGAATCTAAAAAATGGAGTATACAGCAACAACAAGGGTTAGAGGAAGAGTTGGAACACTGGGACATCAGTGCAGAAATTGCTAAATGGACATGAGCCATTTTAGGAGGAATGTGGTCTCTAGGAATAAACAGGAACTTAAAGTGTAGATGACCACCACCTATTGCCCAAATATTGGGATATTTAGTGTAAGAGGAGCCTTTAAGATGAACAAAGTCAACTCAAAAAGGCTGCAAGATTAGCAATTCTAAAGGAAGCCATTCCAGGGAAGAAGCACAAAAATAACACTGTTACTAGAAAAAGATCCCTTGGATAACCAGAATTAAATTATAATAGGCAGACACAGAGAACTGCATGTCCCCCATAAAAGAGCATCTCATCAGTAGCAAAGTCTGCACTTAAAAAAAATCAAGAAAAGGCCTATCAGCAGCACAAAGGAGCTCAGTAAGGCAGCAGAGAAGACCCTCTGGAAGAGTGCCCTGGCAAGACCCAGATTAAAACTGGTCTAGACATGGTTGTGTAAGAACAACCAGAGAAGTAAAATAGGGTCTATTTCTTAAACACTTCCCTGATCTAAGGAGAGGGGCTAAAAAAGGGCCAGAAAGATTGTTAGTTTTAGAGAGGGATAATAAAAAGAAATAGACAGAAATCATTAGACTGCTGCTAATACCCTGCAAGGTGAGTAGCACAGTCTCAATCAAGACAAGGCAGGTAAGGCCCCCCAAAGTCTTCTGCAGGTGATGTCTGCCATCACACCAGCTGCCATCCACACAGACTTTCAATCTCATTCTGGACCAGATCTCCCAGGAGTCAGGTACAGATGGAGGCTCACACAGCAGACCATGATTAGGGGGTTTAAATCGAATTTGTTACCTCAGGCTTGACACTTTCTTACCCATGGCTTCACAGAAGCCAGAGAGAAAAAAGCATGCTATGAAAAGCTACATTTCTTCTAAAAGGGATAAATGAAGCTGGGTATTGGAAATTGCAGAAAGACATTTTCTGCGGCAGGAATGAAAAATTGAATTAGATGGCAGATCACAAGGCAAGAAATAGGGGCCCAAAAAAAGCATGACTGATTAAACTCCACTAGCAGTATTAAAAGAAGTAAGATGAGCCTTTTTATTTTGTTTTCCCCTTCCCAGTAATTTTTCAATAAACTGACAGGAAAGAAAATTATTTGGCCAAACCACAAAGTGAATCTGCCCCATTTTCCAGGATGATACTTCCTTAGGCTCCCATGCAATGCCCACAGGTTCCATCCCCACCACGGTGCTGGGGGTGGGCAGCACCATGCAGGAGGACTTGGTGGAGATAGGGCTGGCCAGAGGGCTCATGTAGCCAGGTCCTGTGTCTGCACACACACACACATTGGGTGGCCCCTTCTCAATCTGCAGTGTGACATAAAAGCTGTGTGAGCCAAACATCAATCCCTCATTCTGTCTTGTGCTTAAGCATCCAACTGAGCTGAGTAGTTTCAGAAAACAGCAGAAAAAGTAAATTAAAAGGTCTTTCTTAGGCATGAGAGACAAACTTTTTACAATTACACAGATAGCAATAAAGACTGCCCTGTCCACAGGTGCTGCCTTGGACCTGTTTAACACCCCCTGCGTGCACACTGGCGAGGAGCAGCATGGTTTTACAAAGGCTTATTGAACACACATAGGGCTCAGATCACAATTTAAGAACATATAGAACCAAGAGAATAAAGCAGATAGTTACACTGGGGAGCTCTAATTCCCCTAAGTGTGCAGTATAAACTCTAAAGACAACATGAATCACCCAGAGCCATAAAGTTGGACTGATGTTCCATCATTCAAGATGCAGTGCCTGGATCCTCCTTACTAGCTGCAGATGTACAACAGCAATCCACGGGGCTACTGCCCTATTTCTCCTCCCCTGCTAATGACCAATATATTATTAACACTCTCTTCTTCTAATTCCCAGTTATGACTATATTTGAATTACCCTGGTGTCAGTGGGTCCCAGGCACCTCAGTTACCATACAATTATTTTCAGAGCAGTTTTCATCTTGTCATAGCACTTGGGCTTTACCGGTGAAGCAGGTTTTAGCTATTCTTTAGACACTGCCAAAGCCTCTGTACACAAGTGAGTGAATGCCAAAATAATGCTCACAGAAAAATTACTCATGCTGGCAATCTGAAATGTTACATGAGTCCTTCCTTCCTAAAAAAGAAACTAGAGCTATTTGGATTCTGTTCAAGCAAACATTTTCAACAACAGATATGCCTTTTAGTCTAAAGCAAAAATTTCTGTCAAGAAAGATCCAGTGATATTTTACCAGATTCTCTGATGAAAAAGACCACCTGGAGGCAAGGGTGTTTGATTATAAATTTTTAGTCAAATTTAAATGACAGTATTCCTCTAGAAATAAAGTTTTTTTTTAAAGTACAGTGAAGCTTGTTTTCAAAGAGGAAATATTGCTTTTTTAAATTATGTGCACACTTTCATGCAGCATATGCAAACCATGTTTATAACTTCGGCTTCCCACATCTTTATTTTCATCATATATGTTTAACAAAACCATGGAATGCAGAACAAAATTCTCCCAGAGCAAATTCAAGAGGATTTAAGGCAGGAACATTCCAATCACATTTTCTGCTCATCTCTACTGCTGATACACAAATGGGAGGAGGGGCTTCCCAACAGTGGCTGAGCTTGGCACCTAAAATGTCAAAAACCTCAGCTGCCTGAATTCAGCTGACTGGAAAGGAACAGCATTTCTTGACATCAGTCATGAGAGATGCAATATTCAAACTGTTCTAATACTTTATGATGGATTTGATGTATCAGGTTTCTGCAATTCACAGCACTAAAGAACTTAAAATACAACGTAACATCACACTAGCAACCCTTCACAAGACACAGGGTAACAAGACACGCTTTGAAATTCAGCTGTCTCTGCACGCAGTGCTACCAATGCTGCATTTGCACTTCCTACACAATTTCTGACTAAAGCAAAGAGAGATCATACACTTAGTTGAAATCACTGGCGATTCAATTATAATGTAATGTTGCCACTTTGTCAGGATACCATGTTAATTTCAAACAAAAAAATACTGACTGTCGTGATTTGGCTTTTTTTTAAAGTCTCACAGTGACTGTGACTTAAGTTTTCCAGATATGATACATGTCTTCTGAGATTTTTTTGGGAGGGAGGGGAAGAGCACAATGATATAACTCAAAAAGGCATAAATGAGATAGATAATTTAACATTAAAATTCTACACTGAAGCAGTAACTTGCTGCTTCTCCTCTTTACTTTTTAATATAGAGTATTAGTTATAGTGATGGGGATCTCAAACCAACTTCAGACCACTGATGTCATGTTCAGACTACCTGGACTAGAAGCAGCCACATTTTCAGCAAACCGTAACAGATCCAAAAAATATGTCTAAGAGTGTGACCAATTATCGCCAAAAGTATAATTTCCGCTGCTTTTTGTTTACAATCATTGTTTCTTTCACACATATACAAATCCATGCTAATTTAAATTATTGGGGTTCCCGCAGTCTATATATTTGCTTTTTTTTTTATGAATATGAATCATCAGCACACAAAATAGGACTGGAATATAACACCTAGTAACAGACCATGGATACAGCAGAAGTTCTTATACACACAACTTTAAGCACAGTAGGAATCTATTTAAAATAAGCATTTACTATTTGATTTAATCTTACTGAGACTGCCGAGTCACAGCATAGTAATGAATCTCTTACTGACTACAGAGTCCAGGAAGTAGGAGGCTGAAGCCACCAAGGTTAACAAGTTCAAACAGTTTACAGACTTGTTTCACACAATTTTGCATAAATCTGGAAGGAAGAGGAATACAGAGGTCCAGCCTGCAGGGCTCCAAATCTTCACTAAGACCTTGGGCTGCTTTGGAACAGAGACAAAAATAAAACTGGAGTCTAAAGAGGAAGACTGGAAATTGCAATTTTGAAGGCAATGTTTACAGCGAAAGTAGGTTGAGATCCACACAACGCCTACTTACACCCAGGGAAATTGAGTTATTTCGGGAACATTGGTCATTTGAATGAACAGTAACCCTGATGTGGATGATTACCCTTCAGAGATCTACAACATTAACTGTACTGCTACTTGGAGTGATACAGAGAGGAAGAGTTCTTTCCATAGTCCTTCAATAGCACATGACAGGGCTGAAATGTGAAAGAGCTAACAGAGACGGGATGATGTCGGGAAGACATTCTCTGGAAGCTGATCCAGTGCAAAGTTAGGCAGTTGAAAGGTGTGGCTTCAAGGGAAACTGAGGGTATTTAACATCTCCCTAGAGCCAAAAGGAGTAGATTGTATTCTCACCCCCTATGGTTCTTTACCATCTCCTAGAGACTTAGCTCCTCCTTTACATTGGCTCCAGCCAGTACTGTGTGACCTTACAAGTCACTCTAGTTAACTGTAAAAACAGGAAAAAACCCAGGCTTTCTGCTGCTTTTCAGTGAGATAATCAACTCATACAGGCATCTTCACTGGTGCTTGGCAAACCAGAGGTAAGAAGTGAGCTGGGAATATGCAACAGGGACACCCTCCTCCCATATCCAAGGAAACTGTTCAGGCACTCCATCCTCATGAAGCCACAGCTCAGTATAACCTCACCTCAAAACCAACAGACTGGAATATATAAGTGCTTCTCACACTTCATATTATCCAATTTGTGGAGCGATTTGATAATAAATATATATATATTGAAAAAAAATAGTAATGAAAATCAGAAATGATGCATCAAACTCAAACACCTCAAATGCCAGTTTATCTAAACTGGGAATTAGTCACTTTACAGACGAAAGTAGAATGGACAATTCCAGTGCATTTGTACTCTTTTCCTCAAATTCTCTTTGAAACCTAAATACTTCTCTATGGTGGATTAACAGCTCAGTGTATCAGCAAGTATCAGAATGGGTCTAGACTTGTATTCTCGAAAATCTGCCTCATCTAAGTTTTCCATTATCTGGACTATCTCTGTTTATTATTATCATGCAGCACATTTTATCAGCTGCAGACAGGACTGTTCAACAGAAAGGATGTAAGACTGCATGGTACAAGTGGTATAAAACATAGACACATGCTGATAAGAAAAAATTCACCTACCCAGGATGAGATGGTTTGGCCTCCCAAAGGCAAAAAAAAAAATTCAAACCCAAAACAAATGAAAAAACCTAGAATGAAGTAAATCCCTGCAAAAAGACAACTTCAGAAAGAAAGCATCAACTCAAATTCATGCTTGGTTGATGTTATTTAAATTTTTATTAAAATAAAACAGTAGTAAATTTGAATTGCAGACTACATCCAAAAATCCTCTGCCTGAAAGAATATAAGCACACAAAACTCAATTGCAAATGAAAACTGGTAAAAGACCCCCAATACTAGCCCATAAATATGAGGCAAATAACAACAAACTCTTGAGCCATTTTTTGCAGTGCTTACTTGACCAGATGTCAAATGCACCATGCCAAAAATAAGAACAGTCTTCTTAATGGCAGGCAATGTGAGACTTTTAAAATCATAACCAGAAATTCTAGTAACAAACCCCCAGGGCTCTAAAAATGTGAAGTGATGTAGGGCTGCATTGGAATTCTAAAACTGCCAACTGATTTGCAGGAGATTTTAAATACACACACACACACATATATATATATATATGAGACCAAAATTCGATATAGTTTTAAAAAGTGACCTATGCCACACAGCAAGCACTTGAAGCTGTGAGAATGTGGTGTCCCACCCTTAAGGAAAAGGGAGCACCCAAGATTCGTAGATGCTCATGGTTGAAAGGAATGGCAAAAGTCAGAGGACCTGCAAAAGCTTATAGAGTTTTATTAATAATTTACACACTTGGCAAGGACATAGTTATTCTAGTCCCTGACCTCCCAGCATAAGCACACAGCAGTGGGTTTTGGATAAGGGGTAGGGTGAAAGGGAAGAGAGAGAGATATGAATTAAAATGTGTGAGAGAGAAAGGAAGAAAGAGAAATAGAGAGATCACCTGTTCTAGCCCCAGCATTGATCCAGCTGGAGTAGCCAGGGTCCTGGGGCACACACACACCCAGGCTTCGTGGGGATACCTTTTTATAGATATGTTTACCCTGTACTGGAGGTAAGCTTCTCACTTTCAATGCAAATTAGTTATCATACACAGTCCTTTCTTCTAGATCTTTCTGGAAATAGGGTGGAGGCTTGAAGGGTCATTGATGGTCTTAATCTACAGTGCATGTCCATTTCTCAACCTCATTGCTGCACTTGCCCTGTACTGTGTTGTGCTTATTCTGTTGCACCAGAACAAGGACATCTGTCCCAGAAAAGTGCTGCTCTACCTCCATATGGGCCCCTTCTCCACCCACATCCTGTTCTTCCTCACAGTGTGTTATTACCAGCAGCTCTTGGTTGGCTCCATGGCTATCCAGCCATCAATTTTTGAAACATACACATTTTAGTCCCTTATCTTTTAGGCTTCTACAGAGAACCCACTCTCAGATTTGGCTACTGATTCTTCTCTGATGATGTGCAGCAATGTTACACTCACATGAATGAAAAGTGTTCTGTGAGCCTGGACTCTGCAAGAATTCATGAATATGTGAACCCCATGCTGCTACATTCATATCATGCTCTACCCAATGAAAAACATTACTATGTCCTGAGGCACCCTTATTTCAAACAGCGGCATCTTGTGCACCTAAATGTTCTTCCTGATAAAATTAAAAGCCCAAATCCTTGCACAGAGTAAAAGATTTCCAGAGAAGCTCATGTGCTGTGCTCTGATGTTCTGAAACGTATTTTTGAAAAAGTTTACTGCAGAATACTAAAGTCTTTACGGCTTCTTCCACTTCTCCTTTTTGAAAGGTG
>VYZP01001681.1:0-40138 GCA_013400635.1 Hypocryptadius cinnamomeus | reverse complement strand
GTGGCAGCAGCTCTCTGGCTACAGAGAGCAGGCACAAGCCTTCCCGGGCATTTCCCCTGGGGAAGGCTGCGAGAAGCTGCAAGAAAGCTCAGANTTCCCCTGGGGAAGGCTGCGAGAAGCTGCAAGAAAGCTCAGAGAAAGAATTAAAACAATTCTTATCTCCACTTGTTGCTAGGCAAATGTGGAATGTGTTACGGAGATTTGTTTACCAAAGCATGGTGGTGTATTCTATTTGTTGGGATTTTTGTGGTAGGGAGGAATGATGTATTTGATTTTATGTTTTTAGAAGGTTAATGTATTATTTTATGATACTACATTATATTAAAGAATACTGTACTAAACTATACTAAAGAATACAGAAAGGATACTTACACAATGCTAAAAAGATAATAATGAAAATTCGTGACTGCTTCCAGAGTCCTGCCACAGCTTGGCACTGATTGGTCAATGAGTGAAAACAACTCACACCAGAATCTAATGAAACAATTGCTTGTGAGTAAACAATCTCTAAACACATTCTAGACAAGCAAAACACAAAAAAAATAAATAAGATAATAATTGTTTTCTTTTTTTTTTTTTCTGAGGCTTCTCAGCTTCCCAGGAGAAAAATCCTGAGCAAAGAGATTTTTCAGAAAATGTGACTACAACAGTGGTGTTTTGGTTGGTTGACCAATGCTCTATTGGACAGGCTGGAAGGGGTTACGGGTTTCTTAAGAACAGAGTAATAATATAGAAGAATAAAGCAATGGTGTCACAGACATACTTTATGAAAAATCCTTTTGCCAGGATCTTTTCTCCTGAGAAGCTGAGAAGCTTCAGCTTCTCCATGTTTTGCTGCTTTAGATTTGGAGAATTGTTTACCCAGCATGTGAAATTGTTTTTACTTGATGACCAATGACAGCCGCCTGTGTTGAGGCTGTGAGAAGTCACAGAATTTTGTTATCATTCCTTTTCTTTCCTTTCTAGCTTTCTGATGGATCCTTTCTCTCTATTCTTTTTAGTACAGTTTTAGTATGGCATTATAATATAATATAATATGATATAATATGATATACTATAATATGATATACTATAATATGATATACTATAGTATGATATACTATAGTATGATATAATATAGTATGATATAATATAGTATGATATAATATGATATTATATAATATGATATATCAGCCTTCTGAAACACGGAGTCAAGATTCTCATCTCTTCCCTCGTCCTGGGACCCTCGAACACAACCACACAATGGTTCACCCTTCTGCAGCATGGAGTCAGTGCTAGTCACACCCA
Organism: Hypocryptadius cinnamomeus; assembly: GCA_013400635.1. NCBI lineage: Eukaryota > Metazoa > Chordata > Aves > Passeriformes > Zosteropidae > Hypocryptadius > Hypocryptadius cinnamomeus. The sequence continues at coordinate 38,851 of VYZP01001681.1, read as the reverse complement.
CATCAGGGGGACCCAGCAGTGCCTTTGTGCCCGCAGGAGCTGCCGGAGAAGTGGAGCCAGGTGAAGAAGCTGGCTCAGGCCGTGAAGCAGCAGGTGGCCCCTCTGCAGGCCGGCGAGGTGACAGCGCTGCGCCAGAGCTGCGCCGCCTTCGACGCCCAGCAGCTGCGGCTCAGGGAGCGCTTCGGCAGGGAAGCTCCCTTCAGGTACAGCTTTTTCCAGCATCACACCGGCCTGAGGAACGTTTGGAGGAGCTGGGGTTGTTTAGCCTAGAGAAGAGGAGGCTTAGAGGTGACCTTATTGATCTCTACACTTCCTGCAGGGAGGTGTAGACAGGTGGGGTCGGTCTCTTCCACCGGGCAGCACTGACAGAACCAGAGGACACAGCCTCAGCTACAGCAGGGAAGGTATAGGTTGGATATCAGGAAAAAAATTTTCACTGAAAGAACAATAAAGTACTGGAATGCTCTTCCCAGGGAGGTGGTGGAATCACCATCTCTGGATGTGTTTAAAAAAAGACAGGACACAGCACTTGGTGCTATGGTCTAGTTGAGGTGTTAGGGCATAGGTTGGACTCGATGAGCTTAGAGGTCTCTTCCAACCTCATTATTGTGTGATTCTGAGCCTGCAGAGGGAAGAGCTCATCCCTGTGCTACCCTGGAGTGGATACCTAGAACAGAGGCTGGACAGAGATAAAAGGATAAAGTGTGTATTTACTAAAGGCCTTCAATAGTTACACCTTGGGCAGTCAAAGCCTTGCAGAGGCTGCACCCAGGATGGACCATGGTCACCAGTTTTCTTTACTGATATAAGTATGGTCTATTTGCATATCAGAGGTTAATCCTCCAATTACGGTTTCAGGTAATGAAGTCACATTCCCCCAGTTTGCTCCCCCCAATTCACTTTTGTTTATACTGTTCAGGGCCTGTGGTGTGTCCTTGGATCTCAGGTCCAGAGGGATTGTTCTGTCTGACCAAAATGTGAAGGCAGTTAACTACACTTTATGTGGATTTTAGAGCTATGCACTATAGGATTTGAAAACTATAAAAGCTAAAATCTTAGGGCATCACCTGCATGTCCTGGTGATGCACAGATCTCCTCCCTGCTGTGCCTGCAGTGTCCCTGGGAAGAGGTTGGTTTGGTTTGGTTTGGTTTGGGTGGTGTCAGCAGTGCCATGTGGCTCAGCCATCAGGGTGTAGTAGAGACCTTTCATCTCTCCCGTGGCTCTCAGAGGCCTCTCTGTTTGTTTTATGGGTCCTTTAGAAGTTGTTACAATGTCACTTATGAAGAATAAACGTTTATTTCTAGGTTTGACACCGAAAAGCCTTATCAACTGCTGGATGCAAAGCACATGGAGATTAAACAGATGGAGTCAGCCATGACCTCGATTTATGAATCAGCTGGTCTGTTTGAAGTCATGGTGCCAGAGTATAAACAGCTGAAGCAGTGCAGGAAGGAGCTGTGTCTGCTCAAAGAGCTCTGGGACATGATCTCCCTGGTGAACACCAGCCTTGATGACTGGCAGACCACCAGATGGGTGGATATTAATGTGGAGAACATGGATCTGGAGTGCAAGAAGTTTGCAAGAGAGATTCGGAATTTGGACAAGGAAATGAGGGCGTGGGATGCTTTCAGCGGGCTGGACAGCAAGGTGAAGAACATGCTGACAGCCCTCAAGGCTGTGTCAGAACTTCAAAATCCTGCCATCAGGGAGAGGCACTGGAACCAGCTGATGCAGGTGACGGGCGTGAGGTTTGTGATGGACTCGGACACCACCCTGGCTGACCTCCTCAAGCTGAACCTGCATGAATTTGAGGGGGAGGTCCATGGCATTGTGGACAAAGCAGTGCGAGAAATGAGCATGGAGAAGGTGCTGAAGGAGCTGAGGATGACTTGGAGCTCCAGGGAGTTTCAGTACGAGCCTCACCCCCGCACCCACACCCCCTTGCTGAAGTCAGATGAGGAGCTCATTGAAACTCTAGAAGACAACCAGGTGCAGCTGCAGAATTTAATGTCATCCAAGTACATTGCCTTCTTCCTGGAGGAGGTGTCTGCCTGGCAGAGGAAGCTCTCCACCGCTGACTCTGTCATCTCCCTCTGGTTCGAGGTGCAGCGCACGTGGTCTCACCTGGAGGGCATTTTCATAGGCTCAGAAGACATCCGGGCACAGCTGCCCCAGGTATGAGCCCCCAAATCCCAAATTCCTGTTTGGGAAGTGTTGAAGAGGCTCCATTATTAAATGAGGCTACCTATAGTGCCAAATTCCCCAAAGAAGGGCTGTTCTCCTGCAGCCTCACTCCTCTGGAGGCTCCCTCAGTGCTGGGGTTGTTCCCCCAGGATGTTTTTGTAGCCCAGGCTGGGCTTGAGCCGTGCTGAGGGGCTGATCTTCTCCCTTGTAGCACTGCATGACAAACACAGAGTTCCTGGGTGCTGAGTGAGAGCTGCTGCCTTCCTTCAGTGCTGCAGGCGTGTTCCCTCTTCCTTCAGAGGGGAGAGGACTGAGATCATTGCTCAGACACTGCAAATCATCAAACAGAGCTGGCCCAGGCAGCTTTGGCAGCTTTCCCTTCCTGTCCTTCCACTCTGGTGCTGGGGGAGAGCAGCTCTTCTCCTGCTCCTGCCCTGGGGAGCTCCTCAGGTGCCCCCAGCCCAGCTCCCAGTGTTATTCCAGGCTCACAGCCATGTTGAGGAGGAACAAGCTTTTAACTGGTGAGGGAGGAGCTTTTCTCTCACCCCAAAGACAGTTCTCAGAGGATGGGATCTCTCAGCACACCATGAGAGCGTTGCTGTGACCTTTGTGTCCTTCACGTCCCTTTGTAGGATTCCAAACGTTTCGAAGGCATCGATGTGGATTTTAAAGAACTGGCCTATGAAGTTCAGAAAACCCCAAATGTGGTTGAAGCCACCAATAAACCAGGTCTGTCCCAACAACTGGAGGACATCCAGAGTAGGTAGGTAGAGCATCAGCCCCAGGGTTTTGTCAGAGGCTGGAATCAGCCATGAGAAGTTGGTTGAACCTGTGCTCTGAGGCTTTTTCTGAGGCTGTGCTTCCTCTGCAGCCACAAATCTCCAGCTTTTCTGATCTTTCTCAAGTTTTTGTATTTGTGATACATCACCCTGTGAGGGTGGGCAGGCCCTGGCACAGGGTGCCCAGAGCAGCTGTGGCTGCCCCTGGATCCCTGGGAGTGTCCAAGACCAGGCTGGACAGGGCTTGGAGCAGCCTGGGACAGGTTGAGCTTTGAGGTTCCTTCCAACCCAAACCACTCTGATTTTGTGATCAAAAAAAAGCAGAGCTGAGCCCATTTAATTTACAAAATTATCCTTGACATGGGGCATAACACAGCTCCCTGAGACAGACCTGAGTGCCCTGGGATGGAGACACTTCTCACTTAACATATGAATCTGCCTGAAAACCACTTCAAAGTCCATGCTAAGCTGTTGTGTCAGTAGCAGCTCTCCATTTCAAATAAGGATTTGATTTTATTTTCAATTGAACAAGGCCAATGTTCCTCACAGAGAATGTTATTTAGGAACTTTGTAAGCTCAGCAGCAGTTTAGCATGTGAACGCTGCAAGATTCATTTTAGATCGGAGCAAACAACTTTCCTTTCATGCTTTGCAAACACAAAAAGCTGAGTTGGTTGGAATCAGACTTTAAAATGTGGCTCATTAGAATAAAAGCAGTTCTGGAAATGTTCATCCCAGTGGATGCCACCACCTGTGGCAGCTATGAGCTTGTCTAAAGCAGTGGGTCAGACTGCAAACCTTTCCAACCTCTTCTTCCACTCGTGCTTCTGCTTTTTCATGAGGCTGCCCTGACTCTTGGGTGTTTGACCCCTGGAGTAGAGAGTGAGCTGTGAGTTCCCTTGTGCTTTGTGGGTTTATTCAGGACTGTGGGAAGGAGCAGCCTGCAGGCTCAGCTTGTGCCTGGCATTTCCTCATGATGGGGAGAAACTGCCTGAAAAGGGCAGCATGAAGCAATGCAGGGTATTTACCCACCTGTCCCAGCCTCTGCTTTGTCTCCCCAGGTTGTGTCTGTGTGAGAAGGCTTTGGCTGAATATTTGGACATGAAAAGGTTGGCTTTTCCCAGATTTTACTTCATTTCTTCTGCAGATTTACTGGATATTCTTTCCAACGGCACCAACCCCCATCTGGTAAGGCTTGTGCTGCGCCACCTTTGCATTTTCAGGAGCGTCACGGTGGAAGGAGCTGTCCTGGGACTCTCCTCAGTGTCCCTTCTGGAGTGATTTTCTCCCATCCTACATGGATTAACAACCTGCCATCACTGACAGGCAGCCCTGCCCTGGCTGTTGTCTGATCTAGCCCTGGGGATGCTCGTGGCAGGTTCAGAGAGCACCTCTGTGGGTTTTGTGCTATAAAAACAGTGGTTTTGTTCCTGCTGGGATACAGTGAGGTTGCAGGAAAATGACTTCCATGAGGATCTCATCCAAAACTTGTTGCTGACCTTGGATCCCAGCCTGGGATGCCACCAAAGAAAGAGCCCCAGGCTGGGAATTCCAGTGGGAGGGCTGAGCACTGGTGGCTTGTAGAGGGCTGAATTTTTGGGCAGAAAAGGCAATTTCCAGGAAGTGCCTCTTCCTTCCCCCTGCAAAGCTTTTGGGAGGTCCTGATGGCAGGGCAGGGAGGAGCACAGCCTGCAGGAGGTGAGCAGCCAGGTCAGGCAGTGGCTGTGGCCAGGTGGTGTCTGACCCTGCACTGGGTTTCTGGGATGGGGTCTGAATGCCAGGTGTGGGGAATCCCCCCAAACACAGCATTCCTCCTCCCAAATCCCCCCAAACACACCATTCCTCCTCCCAAATCCCCCCAAACACAGCGTTCCTCCTCCCAAATCCCCCCAAATGCACCATTCCTCCTCCTGGCTCGGCAGGATTGCTGGATCATCCCGAGGAGGAGCTGGCAGTGACCCTCCTGTTGTAAGAAATGGCTTCCCATTCCCCTTCCCCTCGTTCCCAGGGATCAGAACCCTCTGTCCCCCGTGGGCAGAGTTCAGAGGATTCAGTCCTGCTGGTGTTTTTCCACGTGGGGCTTCTGTCAGGGAACCTCAGCCCCTTAGCCTGGCAGTGCCATGCCCTGCCCAGCCTGGTTTGGGAGGGATCACTAATCCTGAGGTTGGTGTGTGAACCAAATCAACGTGTTCACAGCAAATGGAGCCTGTTGGGTGAGGAATCAACTCCTTATTCCACCTTTTAGTAGTGAGCAACCTCAGCCTCCTTAAGCTTTTCCTCCTTTTCAGCGTTTGTGTCAGGATGTGAGTGGGGCAGGCTTGGAAATGCTCTTGTTGCCACTAACCTTTAACTCTGCTTGGATCTGTTTGCTGCTGCTGGGTGATTTCAGCCCACAGAGTGTCATAAATACACAGCTGATTGATGCTTAAAATGGAGAGAGAGAAAGAGAACACAGGAAGCAGAGAAAAGCTGCTGTGCTGAAATGCTCCACAGAGTAAGGAGAAATTCCTGGTGCTTTCTGTTATTCAAAACTATTTGCAGTAAAATCAAAGTAAATGTCAGGCAGGATCATACACGGATACGCTCTCAGCCTTTCCACTGTAGTTTCAAAGCCTGATAATTCCTAAAGGAGGATTAAATAGACAATGATATTATCCACTTGAACTGGGTATTGAACTGGTGCAGATTCAGGTGAATTTTGGGCTCTGGTGGCAAGAATTGTATCGACTGCTGGAGCACAGCCAAGGCCCTGCAGAGTGGCCAGGGGCTGGGAGTGGACAGTGAGGGTTGCTGAGCGTGCCCACTTGCAGGAGAAAAACAGGATTTCATGGTTTGTGTAAGATTGAAAGGATGTGTGCTTGTCCTGGTGGGGAAGCTGAGTGTCCATTGCTTCTCGATCCACTTGGCACCTCCTGGGATTTGGCCAGGTAAGAAACAGATTTGGCCACCTGTGGGACAGCTCCTGAGGAGGGGTTGGAGTCCTCTGTGGGGCAGGGAGTGAGAGCTGGGCAAACAAGCCATAGGATGGATTCTAGGATAGCCTGAGCTGGAGGGAACCCATCAGGATGGTCAAATCCAGCTCCTGAGAAGGACAGCAAGAGGCTCCTGTTGGCAGCATCCTGGCCCTGAGTGAGGAGATGTGGTGCTGCCAAGATGTCCAGGTCATTCTCTGTGAGCAGGACTGTGGCTGTCACACCTCTGCTGCTCTCTGCTCTGCCTGTCCTGCTCCTGTCCCCCTCTCTTCATTCACACAATCCCTTTGGCAGGTGCAGCGCCACCTTTCCAAGCTCTTTGACAACTTGGCCAGGCTGAAATTCCAGGTGGACTCTGAGCAGAAGACAACCAAGGTTGGCCTGGGAATGTACAGCAGAGAGGAGGAATATGTCCAGTTCAGTGAACCCTGTGACTGCAGTGGGCAGGTGAGAGGGGCCTTAGTGAGCAGCCCTAGTGTGGCATGGGATGACATATCTAGAAGAAGTATATTAGAAAGAAAAATATATGATTTTTACATCTGAAATTTAGCGAGGGGGAAGAGAACATACTAAAGGTAATGTAACTAGATTTATTTTTTCTGCTGAGATGCTGGTAAATTTAAGAAATTAATCCAAATATTTATAATAATATTTTCTTAGTATTTCTATAAAACAGTTATTTAAATCAGCACTGGAATGTGTTTTAAAGCTGATTAAGGCTAAAATATGAAGAACAGATATCTGTCTGTAGCCATGAGCTGTGTGACAGAATTGGCTAACCACAAATAAAAGCAAAAATTATCATCCAAGTGTTCCAACTAAGTGGGCTCTGAGCAGAAGACAACCAAGGTTGACCTGGGAATGTACAGCAGAGAGGAGGAATATATCCAGTTCAGTGAACCCTGTGACTGCAGTGGGCAGGTGAGAGGGGAGACCTTGTCTGTCCAAGCTGCCTGGTGGAACCTGCTCCCACCCTCCTTGGCTGGGCATCCCTGGCCAAGGTCTTGTAGAGTTCCACTGCACTGCCTCCATGGGAAAAGCTGGAAAAGCTGGTGTGGAACTTAATCCTTGCTTACACCACAGCTGTAGTCCTGCTCTGGATGGGTCCTCACAGCCCATGGTGTGAGGAAGGGCTGTGGCCTATTCTTCACTGGGCTTTTTAATTTTAATTCCTGAAAGATGTTTTGAAGTTTACTCTTACCCTCCCAGCTGGGAGGGGATGCAGTCTGAAAACAGATTAAATTATTCCATAGTACTTCTGCACGGATACCTTTGGAAAGAAAAGGGTTTTTCCCCTGTTTTCCAAATCTTATTTCATAGGACGAGTTGAAGTGCAAAATTTAAGAATCAAATTGCTGCTCAGCTTTTCTGTCCCTGTAGCTGCACTTTTCTCCATGGACTCTTAAAGGAAGGTAAAGTAGGTAATACCAGCTCTGAGCTCCCCGGTGATGGCACTTGGCATTTAAACTCTCCTCTCAGTGAGGACTTTGCCTGTGAAATACTAAATTCAGCAGTAATTGTGCTCCCAGCATTCTCTTGCTGCTGGCAGGTTGTGCTCCAGTCCCACAGGTGACTCTGCCATGCCCTGGAGCTGGAACACACTGAGCTCAATTGCTCCTCAGTGGAGTTCAGCGTGGTTCCTCCTCTAGCTGGGAGGTTTTTTTTTTGTGGAAAAACCTCTCTGGGAGGAGATGCTGATCCTGCAGGAGCTGAGAAATGGCTGAGTCCCCCAGCCTGGAGGAGGCCTGAGGCTGGTTTGGCTGGAGAGCTGAGCTTGCTCGTCCCCCTCACTGCTGAGGGCTGAGGCACGGCAGGCGTGTTCTGGGATCATCCCTCATCACCCAGGGGTGAGAAGCAGGAGTGTTCCTGGCATTTAACCCCTTCTGCAGGTCGAGGTGTGGCTGGGTCGCCTGCTGGACACCATGAGGGCCACGGTGAGGGACGGGATGGGCGCGGCTGTGGCAGCCTACGAGGACAAGCCCAGGGAGCAGTGGCTCTTTGACCACCCTGCCCAGGTAGTGCTCCTGCTCCTGCCCTGCTTCCAGAGGGGTCTGGGCTGTGGATGGGAGTGGTTCTGGCTGTGCTGTCCCGGGGAGAGAGGAAGGGTGTGATGCCTTAAGGAGCTGGAACAGAGGCTAGAAGGAGTTAAGAGGAATAAAGTGGAGATTTATTGAGGTGCCTTCAAAGGCCACACCCTGGCAGTGCCAGAGCCACAGTCATGGCTCTGCCCAGATGGCTCCAATATGGAAGAAAAAGAGGACTTGCTCACGAGATCTCACATTTTTATAAGTCTTAGTCCATTTGCATATAGGACTTAACTGTCCAATTAATAGCTTCAAATGATGAAGTTCCATCCTCCTTGCTTGCTTGCCTGCCCTCCTCTTTTTGCATTGTTTATGCTTTGGGCCTGAAGTTTGAAGAAATTGTCCTTGAGTCTCCAGCTAGAATGGGATTGTTTTGTCTCTACCACCCTGTGAAAAGATCCTAATGATACTTAATACAAAGCTAAAGCTGCACATCAAAGAACAGAAAAACTTAAAACCTAAGGTATCAGGTGAGTTCTCCTTTCTCCTGGCCATCTCGTGATGGATTCCCAGGCTGAGCTCTGTGCTCTGACCAGAGCTCCAGGCAGGATGCAGCTCAGGGACTTGCTGCACCCCAGGGGTCACAGGAAGCCCGTACCCCCAGTGGGGGGAGAGAACAAATTGATGGGGCCTGGTGAGAGGAAGGAGCCCCTTGGGTGCCCCTCTGGCAGCCTCCCCTGTGCTCAGACATGAGAAAGGGGCTCATTTACTGAGAAGGGGGCTCATTTACTGATGAGCAGCTGCTAATTGTGTCTGTCACTGATGGGAATTTCAGTGGCTGTAAAATGGATCCCTGCTCTCCTTCCTGCTGTGATAATATAATTATAACAAAACTTCATTTCATGTCAGGGATGCCTCATCCCTGACCTCCCCATGGCTCAGACCCTCTCAGAGGTGAGGAAACCCTGGTGTTGCCCTGCTGTTGAGCCAGTCTGTTTCCCCAGGTGGCTCTTTGCTGCACCCAGATCTGGTGGACAGCTGAGGTGGGCATGGCCTTCTCCAGGATGAAGGAAGGCTACGAGAAGGCCATGAAGGAGTACCACAAGAAGCAGGTGGCCCAGCTGAACACGCTGGTGACGATGCTGCTGGGGCAGCTCTCCAGGGGTGACAGGCAGAAGATCATGACCATCTGCACCATCGACGTGCACGCGCGGGATGTGGTGGCCAAGATGATAGCACAGAAGGTTGGTGTTCCCAGCTCGGTGTGAGCCATGCTGGGCATTGAAGGGGAGGTCATGGAGGGACAGACCAGGGGCAGGCACTGGGAGCGCTGCCTGCCTCAGCAGGGCCATAAGAAAAAGCATCTGGGATTTTCTTCTCTGTAGCTTTCTTGTTCTGGTGTGGGCCCACAGGGAATCCATTGGGATTTGTCCACCACTCCCACACCACTGCCCTGTCATCACATACTCCCAGAATGGTTTGGGTTGGAAGGGTCCTTAAATCTCTTCTCATTCCAACCCCCTGCCATGGGCAGGGACACCTTCTGCCATCCCAGGCTGCTCCAGGCCCCGTCCAGCCTGGCCTTTGGCTCTGATACCTTCTGGACCGTAGCTGGGCCACCTGGGAGTGCTGGCAGGAGTGGGGGGCAGGTGCATGGTGTTCCTCTGCTCCAGGGGTTTTCCAGATGCCTTCTGTCCCATCTAGGGTGCCAGAACTGATGCCTAGAGAGGCTGACCTGGAGCAGAGACTAGACAGAGCTAAAAGAATAAAGTAGGGTTTATTGAAAGTCCTTTAAATGATGCACCTTGGGCAGTGCAAGAGCCCAGCCAGGGCTACACTCAAAATGGATCCCAGTCATGAGTTTTCACACTTTTATGAGTTTTGGTCTATTTCCATATTGGGGTTAATTGTCCATTTCCATATTGAGGTTAATTGTCCAATTACAGCTCCAGGTCATGAAGTCCCATTCTCCTTGTTCTGTCTCTTGAGTTCCCCATTGTTTATGCATTTTGGGCCTGAAGTTTGTATCTATTGTCCTTGGTCCCAAGCTGGAAAGGGATTCTTTGGTCAACCTACCCTGTAAAGAGAACCTACTAACACTTAACATGAAGCTCAGAGCTACACACCTAGCCAGCACAGAATCTGAAAAATACAAAAACTAAACCTGAAGGCATCACCCCTGCCCTCCCTGGTGGCACTCTGCAGGTGGACAACGGCCAGGCCTTCGTGTGGCTGGCGCAGCTGCGGCACCGCTGGTCGGACGAGGAGCGGCACTGCTGGGCCAACATCTGTGATGCCCAGTTCCTCTACTGCTACGAGTACCTGGGCAACACCCCCCGGCTCGTCATCACCCCCCTGACCGACAGGTGAGGCCCTGGTGATGCCTGGTGGGACCACCTTCTCGGCATCTCCTCAGGCCAAGATGACCCCGAGATGTATTAAAAGTCTCTTTTCCCCAACCCAGCTGTTGAAGAAGGAGTCAGAAGTCTTCAGCTGTAGTTCTCAAGGTTGTTTATTATTTCTTATCTAAAACATTTTCTGTCTGGTCTGCCGAGGTCTGTTCAGCAGGTCAGTCTGAGGCACACTGCCCTCCCATGGGGCCGGTGTTGTCTTTTATACTACAAACTACGTATTTGATATTTACAGTTATGTTCCAATCTCTATCACCTATGTTAGACAGTGACTTTCTACTTTACACCCATCCCAAGGTGCCACCATCACCAAGAAGATGGAGGCTAGGAAGAAGAAGGAGGAAGAACAGGACAATGCCCAAATCCCTCCATTTTGCTTCCTAGGCCCCTATAGTAAAATCCCCAAAAATTCTCTTCACCCTGTAACAACTACTGTAGATTACGCTATCTACACTTTTGTGACCTTTAATTCTTCGTACAGAGGTGGTAATTTGTTCCATGGGTCGAACTCAAAGCCACAGGGGTCTATGGCTGCTGCCAGGGTCTCAGACCCCCCTGCCAGGGCTCCAAACCCCCCTGACTGGAGCTCGGATCGTCCAGGACTGTCAGAGAGACGTCCTGGGTTCTGACACCACCTGAGGTGGTTGTTGGTGCCCACCAGGACTTTCATCTTGGCCGTGCTCACACAGAGCTGTCCCAAAGGAGGGTGCAGGGCCCTGCAGAGTGCACTGCAGTGGCTTGTGGCACCCATGTTAGGAAAATTAATCCGCAAACATCAGAGGCTTATGTGCAAAAAGGAGACAGAGGAGTCCTGTAACTTTATTCGAATAGAGGGGGAGGCCATGGGGCATTCCCCTGGGACCTCTCAAGTTTTTGGAGAACACAGCCTCCTTTTTATCCCGATTTCCCAGCCACATTTCCCTCTCTCTTTCCCCATTTCTGAGGTACTTGAGAAGGACAGACTTCCTGATATGCCTGATACCAGAGATTCCCCTCTAATATATAACCCTCCCTTTTAATTTTTAATTCTTACAGAATTTAGGGGTTTTCCCCGCAAAGGAAGATGCTGGTAAATTTAAGAAATTTAAATTTGTTATTTTTTAAGAAATTTAAATTTGTAAATTTAACAAATTTAAATTTGTTTCTTTCATCTTTCTATGTCCAATTTAATTTATCAGCAACCCTACGGTTTATTTATAAAAGCAAATATCTTTTTCCATTCACCAATCAGCAGAATCCTTCCCATTGTTTCTTTTATCTCTCAGTGCTGGTTTTATCTACCACCAGACCCACAGCTTGTTTGGAAAGACAAATCTGCCATTCCTCTCACCCAGCTCAGTCTCTTTCCCCTTTTCCCTCGTCCTGTGCAGGTGTTACATCACCCTGACCCAGTCCCTGCACCTGACCATGAGTGGGGCCCCCGCGGGCCCCGCTGGCACCGGCAAGACCGAGACCACCAAGGACCTGGGCCGAGCCCTGGGCATCATGGTGTACGTGTTCAACTGCTCCGAGCAGATGGACTACAAGGTGCTGTTCCCCCCAAACTGGGGCTGCTCAGGGCCCCTGGAGCCTGCAGGGTGGGAGTTATCCAGCTGGGCTTGCTCTGATCCATCCCCTCTCCTCACAACCCTGCTGGCTCCCTTTCCTGCTGAGCAGCTTTTTCTCCTCCTCCTTTTCGTCTCTGAGACTTGCATGAGGTTCTTGAGGAGGAGGAGAGCTGAGCTGTGCTCTCTGCCCTGCTCCACCTTTCCCTTCTCTTCTGGAGTTAGGTTCTATATGAAATTCTTCACAAATTCTGGCCTGTTCAGTGGAGACTGAGGCTGTGCGGATCCATTCCCTCTCTCCAGATCCACAGGATACCTGTTCCAGGCACAGGGCTCTCCTGGTTCCTCAGGATCCTCTGCTGGGATAAGGCCCCACAGGTCATGGGGCTGATCCCTGTGCTCTCCAGGGGCACTGGGTTTGGTGGCCTTGGGCCATATTTTATCCAGCTGAGGTCTCTCATGGACGTGGGGCCATCAGTAACTCAGCCCAGGTGACCTTTGGATGGAACCAGAGCACAGAGATGTCGAGAAAGGGCAATTAGCAAATCAAGTGGCAAATTGTGCAGAGCTATAAATATTATAATTGAGTTGTGCCTGCTGCACCGTGCACTTTCCTAAATACCCACAATAGACTGTAAATTGCTATAAATAAACAGGCAGGGAAATCAAATCCATTTTTTGCTGGAGAAGATTCCGTTTGTGATTTCATTCTTGTAATTTTTTTTTTTTTCTCTTTTCAGTCTTGTGGGAATATTTACAAAGGCCTTTCCCAGACAGGAGCCTGGGGCTGTTTCGATGAATTTAACAGGATCTCAGTTGAGGTTCTTTCTGTGGTTGCTGTACAGGTAAGTGGAGAAAAGCTTGTGGATAAATACAAGCCAGCCTTCCTTCCTTCCCTCCCACAGGGCCAGAACAGAAGGGTTTGAGTCTTGGGGAACTTCACTGCTGAAAATTGAGTTGCTAAAATATCAAAGTTCTTCTGATCCCTAATGTCAGCTGTGAGTGCAGGTTTTGGGATCCCAGTGTTTGACTGAGGTACTGAATTCTTCCTAGACCCACTTTGGGGCTTGGCACTGCAGAAATTAAGGTCTAGAGCCCAGAAGATTCTACACTTCTGTAAATGTCTTGGTCAAAGGAATTGTTCTGAACCCCTCCACGAACTCCTCACTCTCATCTCTCTTTCTCTCATCATTGTACCTCCTCTGATGTCCCAAAGAAATCCCAGGCAGCTACAGGTGTTTGTGTGTCGTTCCCTCTCCATTTCCCTTCCATCAGGTTCTAGCTTAAAGTTGTCATTGAAAAACGTCTTTGAGGATCTTAAAATAAAAGGGGAAGCTGAACAAAAGAAGCCCAGATATGACTCAGCTGCTAATGATTCCCTGGCTCCTGGCTGGAGCGTGGTGTCTGAGCGAGCAGGGCTGTCACTCCATCATCGCCTCTGCTGCTATTAGAGGGTAACCATGGTGATGGCTAATTGGCTGCCTTAGTCATGCAGCTCCTGTCGATGTGGGTCCTTACGCTGAGAAACTCCCTTAATTGCTTTGCTTTAAGGTGGCAAACGGGTGAGTTTAGGGCAGAGATTCCTCCCTCGATGAAGTGGTGTAATCAGGAGGTGAGCTGGCTGCAAGGAGCTGCTCCCTTGGGAAGTGGGGAAGGAGGGTCTGGCTGGAATGGACTCGGAATGGGAGGTGGGCAGTGAGGTGGCCTGGCTGTGTTTGCTGTTTAGGAAAACGTTTTTTACAGGAAAAGTGATAAAATACTGGAATGGGCTGCCCAGGGAGGTGATGGAGTCACCATCCCTGGATGTGTTTAACAAAGCCTGGATGTGGCACTGGGTGCCAGGGTTTAGTTGAGCTGTTGGGGCTGGGTTGGACTCGGTCCAAAAGGTCTCTTCCAACCCAGTGATTCTGTGTTTTTGTGACTCACTCAATTGGAATGGAAGGTGGGCAGTAAGGTGGTCTGGCTGTAATGGACCTCTTTGGAAAGTGGGGGATGAGAAGAACAAAGCTGCAATCAGACAAGTAGAAAAGACCAGCCAAATGTCTGATGAAGCTAACTCTTGCAACTCTTTTCAGTTTGACTGTCCAGTCTCTTCAGCCCTTCTCTGTTTTGTCAGAGTTGGATTGTGATGGGAGACACATACACTTACCCCAAAGAGTGTAGAAAGCTTTATATGGTCAGTAAAAACTCAGACCAGAGCAGTGATAATCCCCAGTCATCATGGGCCAAGTGCAGGGAGAGCAGCAGTGCTGTCTGGGGTTTTTCATAGCTGAACACCAGCACTGAGCAGTGCCTTGGTTCCCAGGTGAAGAGCGTGCAGGATGCCATCCGGGAGAAGAAAAAATCTTTCAATTTTCTTGGAGAAGACATTAACTTAGTGCCCTCAGTTGGGATTTTCATCACCATGAACCCTGGTTATGCAGGACGAACCGAGCTACCTGAGAATCTAAAAGCTCTCTTCAGGTGAGTTGAGGTCAGGTTTTGTGACCTGCGTGATGAAACTGGCAGAAATTGTCTTTTGGAACATGCAGGCTTCGTTTTGTTGGGAAATTCACTGGCATTGGTGATTCACAGATGGTTTCAGCCTTGTGCACCGAGCCTGGGTCAGGGAATGCACAGGGAGGACGAGGGAGCTCTGTCCTGTGCTGTGGGAAAGGCAGTGTGGGCAGACTGGGAGAGTCTCACTGGAGAGGACCTGGAAGATAAAGCCACAAATCCACTGTCCTTGAGCTCTGTAGTCAATGCTTGCTCTGCAATCCTTTCCTGCCTGTCTCCCTAGGCCCTGTGCCATGGTTGTGCCAGACTTTGAGCTGATCTGTGAGATTATGTTGGTGGCCGAGGGCTTCCTCCAGGCCCGGGCCTTGGCTAGGAAGTTCATCACACTCTACCAACTCTGCAAGGAGCTCCTGTCCAAGCAGGTGAGCCCTCTGCTGTGCTCTGGATCCCCAAAATCAGGGATGTGACACTCTGCTCTGGATCCCCCAACATCAGGGATGTGACATTCTGCTCTGGATCTCCAAAATCAGGGATGTGACACACTGCCACGCACCTCCAGGGCTGAAGATTTCACAGCTTTTAGTTACTGACTGCCTTTGTGGCAGCTGCTGAGAGAAGGGAGGGTTTGGTTTGTGATCACCAGAGCAATGACATTTTCAAACTGCTCTCCTGGAGGATTTGCAGGGACAGAAGCATTTGACCAACTGCATTAGTCTCACTAATTTTTGAATTTGAGAGATTTTTTAAAAGCCTCAAATGCCACCGTGATTTGAGCAGTATTCAGTGGCCCTTTGCTTTTTCTCTTAGTTCCTATTGATTCCCCTGCCTGCAAGGGGTTCATGATGACTGTTCCTCTTTTAGTCCAACTAAATACTTCTCTGTCATGTCAAGTTTTGACCATGTAAGGTCACCTCCAGTGCAAAACTCTGGTTAATCAGATTTTAACTTGGCATTGTCTGCATAGATCAAATCTGGGGTGAGTTGAATCAGGGCTCCAGATGGAAAACCTGATCTTGGCTGTGCCAGCATGAGCTTGGGTCAGTCAAGCTGTTGGGCTGTGCTCTGCAGGGTCTCAATGGAGCACAAATAGAAGGACTTGCTTGTTGGCTTGAGAGTTCCTCTCATGCCTCTTTAGGATTCCTTTCCAGCAGTGTCCTTCCTGTCCCTGCTTGGTGGACTGTCCCTACGACCAAATGTCCCTGGTGACCTGGTGATGAAGAAATTTGGGTGTCTGAGGCCTCAGAATGGACTAACAAGCCTTCCACCTCAGTAGCTCCTGCAGATCCAGGGCTCTGGCAGGCCTTGCTTAACCTACACAAAGGCCAAGGTTTCAGGGTTTAGGGGAAAAAATTGCTTAGGTCTCCAGAGTGCAAGTCCTACTGCTGGCTTAGTGCCAGTTCTGAGCCCATGTGATGGCATGGACAGCTGAATTATTCGACTCCTTAGTGCTCTCCCTGGTGGGAAGCTCACCTTGTGAAATGGAGACCAGGTGACTCAGGCTGGTGGAGGTCTCTGGCCATGGCACAAATAACAAATTTGGCTGCATTTCCATTGCTGACTGCTCTGGCAGCTGGGACTGCTGGTTTTTACCCCTGCCTAGGCATAAACTCACCCCTGTTTTTATTTCTTTCTTCCCCCTCACATAGGACCACTATGACTGGGGTCTGCGGGCCATCAAGTCGGTGCTGGTGGTGGCCGGCTCCCTGAAGCGCGCGGACCCCGAGCGGCCCGAGGAGCAGGTCCTGATGCGCTCCCTCCGCGACTTCAACATCCCCAAGATCGTGACAGATGATGTGCCAGTGTTCATGGGGCTGATTGGGGACCTGTTCCCTGCCCTGGACGTGCCTCGGAGGCGTGACCTGGATTTTGAGGCCGTGGTGAAGGAGGCTGTGCTGGAGCTGCGGCTGCAGCCTGAGGACAACTTTGTGCTCAAAGTAAGGCCAGGGGACGTTCTGCTCTACCTGCACCATCATCAGCTCAGCTGGGTTTTCTCAACCATCTTTGCTTCTTCAAAGAGGGCTCTGCACAATCACAGAATTGTAGAATGGTTTGGGTTGGAAGGGACCTTAAAGCTCAGCTTGTTCCACCCTCCGCCATGGGCAGGGACACTTTGCACTGTCCCAGGGTGCTCCCAAGCCCTGTCCACCTCATCTTGGACACTTCCAGGGGTGGGGCAGCCACAATATTCCCCTTGCAAACAGACCTTGATGGGGGACAGTCAGCTGTGCTGGGTCTGACTGTTCCTAAATCCAGTTCTGCCTCTTCCCTGGATTTCCAGAGACTGACTCTTGTGCACATGCAGCCCCTGGAGGGTGGCTGTCACATGTGAGCAGGGCTGGAGGTTTGTCTGCCTGCTCAGGATTTCACCATCGTGGTTTGAGTGGTCAGAGCAAACTTGGGGTCAAATCCCTCTGTGTGTCTGGGTCACAAATTTCTATACAAGAGCCCCAATGAGAGCTAATTTCACAGAATGGTTTGGGTTGAAAGGGACCTTAAAGGACATCTCATTCCAACCCTAAACCATGGACAGGGACTCTTTCCCCTGGATGTTGCACATCTGAACTTCAGTTTGGCGTGCCTGCCTGAGCTCTGGGGGTGTTTCCCCAGGTGGTGCAGCTGGAGGAGCTGCTCAGTGTCCGGCACTCCGTGTTCGTGGTGGGGGCTGCAGGCACAGGCAAGTCGCAGGTGCTGAGGTCCCTGCACAAAACCTACCAGAGGATGAAGCGCCGGCCTGTGTGGACAGACCTCAACCCCAAAGCAGTCACCAACGACGAGCTCTTCGGCGTCATTAACCCAGCAACGAGAGAGTGGAGAGATGGTAAATGTCTTTTCGTGGCTGAATTTGGAGATGAAAAGGATATTTTTAATGAAGCTCCTGAGTAGATGATGGGTCTCTGTGTGCAGGTTTCACAGCCCAGGTGCTGCTCCCAGCTGTGTGAGGGTTTGCTGTTGGAAGGACATGTAAGGTGTCACAGCTTTTTGGGAATTTATCTTTTTGCCATAAGTGTAATCATGTTTGTTAACATCAGCACTTCCCAATTCCTAATTGGGGCAGGTTGATTTTTTGGGGCTGGGCTGCTGATGGAAGAGAATTCCCTCCTGCCCTGTGCTGTGCACTGGGGCCCCCCAAAAAGTGTCCCCCAAAAACCTGCCATTTCCAGGTTTCCGTGGCTGGACACTCCCAGCAGCCTTTGAGAGGTGTTTTTCCACTGAATATCCCTGCCTGATCTCCAGCACAAGGCGTTTGCCAGGCTGTTGATCCTGATTGCTCCTGAGGAGGATGAGATGAGCATTTAAGACCTGCTGAAAGATTACAGAGATGCAGAGTGAAAACGTTGGGTTGTGACTAATCCAGAAAGGCAGCTTTGATTCCCTGTGTGGCTGTTCTGGGAGCTGAGGGGGAGGTGAGGGAGGACAGCTCCGTAAATCATCCTTGGCCAGAGGTCTCCAGGAGGAGAGGAGCTTCCACCTCCCCTGCCCCCTGCCACCACCCCTCCTGCCCCCTGCTCCGCTCCAGTGCCAGGGTTAATTTATTTTTAATTGTGACTGGGGACTCTAAATCAAAGTGTCAGAGGGAAGTGTGGGATGTAGCCAGCCCTCTGCAGAGAGAGCTGCATGTTGGGGATTGTGGATCAGGGGCTGTGGGTGGCACTGGACAGCAGGAGAGACACTGGCAGGTGGCTGTCCACTGCTCTCAATCCTCTAATGTTTCAAGAGAACTTACAGGGCTCCTCTCTGATGGCTCAAGACAGATATTTTCTGCATTAACCATTCCTGAAAATGTTGTTTCTTGGTGCCAAAGAGCAGTCAGGCCATTTTCAGCACAGCCTGACAGGAGAGGGTTTGTCCCCTTATGGATCAGCTCCTCCTTTTCCTCTTCCCAAGTTCATCCTGTCACTCATTTCACTGCCAGCAGCTGGGAAGTTTGCACATGTTAGGTGGAAAAAGGTCCCACAAGGGAATCCTAAAAGTGTTATTTGTAGAACCAAACTCTCCTTTCAAATCCCAAAACCCCTCTGTGGTGTGGATGCCTGAGGTTGGAGAGGGGCACTTCCCCTCCAGCTGCTGCCGTGGTTGTGATGCTCCAGGCAGGAGCTGCTGCTGGCACTGGCAGTGCTGGAGAGGTTGCCAAGCTGTGTCCAGCGTGAGGAATGGAGTCCAGGCAGAGCCAGGGAGGTGTTATTTATCTCTGACCCCATCTCTAGCTGTGTGGCTGAGCTGTTCTGCTCAAGCTTTGTTCCGGTCATGCAGTGCCACCGGCGGTTCCTGACCTGCATCACGAGGGAATAGCTGGTCCTGGAGAAACAAAAAGCATGCCTGTCACAATTCACCAGAAGAGAGGCTGTTTTTAATGCTTGCCTGATGTTCCTTCATGCAGACCAGCCTTTCCCTAGGTATTTCCCCGTGTGGAGGAGAGTGATGGTTTTGTGGAGTTCTCATTTGCCCTGCAGTACTTCTGCTCTGTTCCCAGCTTCTCACTCTTCTTAGCATTCATTATTTACTCCCCTTGAGACTCTGCATATTCTCTGTCTCCTTGATTTTACTGACATTTTGTTCTGTCACTCAGTGTCAGTCTGGGCTTGTTCTCCACTCAGTCTCACTAAAGCTATGACCCAGTGTTTAAAGCATCTTGATTTTCCTGATATACTTCAAGCCACAGAAGAAAAAAAAAAAAGAAAAAAAAGAATTTTCAAGGAATATTCAGATGGTTTTCTCTGCATTGTGTAGTTTGTGGGGTTTTTTCCTCTGAGTATCTGCTCTTCATTTTTCTGGTGTCTTATGGTTTTCAGTGGGAATGAAGCTCATGTAGGCCCACTGTCATTCTCAGTGATAATAACTCTGATAATATTTTTTTTTTTCTTCAAAGCAGATATCATTATACAGTATTATTTATGTCCAGATGCAAAGAGTTATGAATTTTAAAGGGGAAAGCATAATTTTTAGAAAGTTGCTGGAACAATCTGTTAGAGCAGGTGACAACTTCAATGTTCATCAACATATTCATGTCACCCTCCCAGGACTGTTTTCATCAATCATGAGAGAGCTGGCCAACATCTCACATGATGGTCCCAAGTGGATGGTACTAGATGGAGATATTGATCCAATGTGGATTGAATCTCTGAACACTGTGATGGATGATAATAAGGTAATGGATGTCAGGTAAAGACTTGTTGGGGGTGATTCAGCCTGGGAGAAATGAGGAGTGTAATAACATCTCCTGGAATAACGCAGCTGTGTTTCTTCAGACACAGCAAACAATATTGCATAAAGGCAATGGTGCATGAGGGAAATAACTTAGAGCTTGTTTTCATTGGAATTTCTCTTTTCTGGAGAGGTATGCATGTGAGTAATTGCAAATGTCCTGATCATAACTTTAGGCCCTTTAGAAGTAGGGTAGGTACATAATTCTGTGTCTTTTTCCCACCCTGAGGGAATGCTTTGGATTCTGGGTTGAGGAAGAGAGAAGGAGCATTCTGTGCCTGTCAGAAATCATGTCATGGCATCACAGAATGGTTTGGGCTGGAAGGGGTCTTAAGGCTCACCCCATCCCACCCCCTTCCATGGGCAGGGACACCTTCCACTATCCCAGGCTGCTCTAAGACCTGTCCCTTGGGCACTGCCAGGGATCCAGGGGCAGCCACAGCTGCTCTGGGCACCCTGTGCCAGGGCCTGCCCACCCTCCCAGGGAACAATTCCTTCCCAATATCCCATCCATCCCTGTCCTCTGGCAGTGGGAAGCCATTCCCTGTGTCCTGTCACTCCATGCCCTTGTCCAAAGTCTGTCTCCTGCTCTCTTGGAGCCCCTTCATGTACCGAAAGGCCACAGTAAGGTCACCCCAGATCCTTCTTCACACTGAACACCCCCAGTTTTCTCAGCCTGTCTGAGAACTAACAGCTGCTCCATCCCTCTGCTCATCCTGGTGCCTCCTCTGGGCTCTCTCCTGCAGCTCCAGGTCCTTCCTGTGTTGGGGCAGCTCTGCAGGTGGGGTCTGGCCTGTGTGGGGCAGAGAGGCAGAATCCCCCCTTGTCCTGCTGGGCACTGCTGGGGCTGCAGCCCTTTGCTGCTGTGCCTCAAGGAGCTGGGCTGGACAGCCAAGCCCAGCAGTGCCAAGCGTTAAACACTCTCCATTCCTGTTCCTGGCAGGGCTTCAGGCTGTCTGTCTGTCTGTCTGTCTGCACATGCAGGTGCTGACCCTGGCCAGCAACGAGAGGATCCCTCTGAACCCCACGATGAGGCTGCTGTTTGAGATCAGCCATCTGCGCACGGCCACCCCGGCCACCGTGTCCCGGGCAGGTCAGTCCTGCTGGGCTGCACCTGGGGCTCTTTGCAGCCTCTTGTTGGCCAGTCTTAAGCTGTGCCAAGGGAAATATAGGTTGGATATTAGGAAAAAGGATATTATCACCTTTTTTTTTACAGAAAGGGTGATCAAGTATTGGAATGGTTTGCCTGGGGAGGTGGTGGAGTCACCATCCCTGGGTGTGTTTAACAAAGCCTGGATGTGGCACTGGGTGCCAGGGTTTAGTTGAGGTGTTGGGGCTGGGTTGGACTCGATGATCTTGAAGGTCTCTTCCAACCCAGTGATTCTGTGATTCTTTGAAAGCTGCCAGGCTGTGAGCACAGCTGTCTGTGTGTGCAGGGAGTGTTCCTGAAGCTCACAGACGCACTGAGGATCCCGAACCCAGCCCCACTCAGGGTCTGTCGTCATCTGGGAGGTTTACTCAGGGTGTTCCTGCTGCTGCTGTGGGGTCATGGCTGCAGCACTGCTGAGAGAACTCTCCTGCACAGCTCTGTGTGTGCCTGATGAGGAGAGAGCATCCTCTATCCCACAGAGCTCCTGAGTTTTTGGAGCAGTGCATGGGAACAGGGAATGAAGGTGTCCACTGGTGCCCAGAGCAATAACATGGCTCAGGCAACACCAGGTTCCAAATTTGGGGCAGGGTCATGAGAGTTTCCCGAGTTACATCTCCTCACTGTTAATGTTCCTCCTCTGCAGTGGGGCAGGAGGAGGGGGCAGGTAATGTGGGACCAGGTGCATTTGACAGGGTTTCATTTGTTTGAGAGTCGCTGAACAAAGTTCCTGGTGGAAAAAGGGAGAGTCTCTGCTGTGCCCTTACTCTTGTCTCTTCTCCTGCACCTCAAGGGATCCTGTACATCAACCCCTCGGACCTGGGCTGGAATGCCCCCGTGAGCAGCTGGATTGACCGGCGGGAGGTGCAGTCGGAGAGGGCCAACCTGACCATTCTGTTTGACAAGTACCTGCCCGTTTGCCTGGACACCCTGAGAGCCAGGTACCACTGCAGGCTGCTTGTGTCCCCCCAGAGAAGGCAGGGGGTCACTCACCACTGTCCAGACCAGCTCCAGGGCTGGCCAGTGTCCTCCTTGTCCCCAGGAGCCCTGAGTGTCATTGGCTTCAGCTCCAGGAAACTGTGGGGTGAGGGGGCAGCTGGCACTCCATCCTTGCTTGGTCTGATCTGGTTCTCCTTGGATATTGATTTGATGGTTCCTCTGCTGGTATCAGTTCTGTTGGAAATTAAACCCAGGAGATCCTAAAGGGAAAGTCTTTCCAGTCTCCTGATGTGTCAGGCCAGACCTGAGTTCACTGCACAAGTTTTGGGTCAGTAGAGCAGATTTCAGACCACTGCTGAAAGAAAGAGTGGAAGATGCAGAGCAGATTATCTTTTATCCTCTCCCCACATCTCTTCCTGCCCCTTGGGGATGAGGAGGAAGCTGTTGTTTGTGTGAGAGGGTGGGATTGCTCCAGAGGTAGTACTCTCTCGGATTTCTTTCCTGAAGCATTTGAGCACAGCTGAGTCCCTCTGTGTGAGCTCCCAGCCTGGGTGTGTTCCATGGCTGGACACTGACCACTGAATGTGAAAAACAGCACAAGGAGTGATGGCTTTAAACTGACCAAGGACAAATTTAGATTAGGTATTAGGAAGGAATTCCTGGCTGGGAGGGTGGGCAGGCCCTGGCACAGGGCGCCCAGAGCAGCTGTGGCTGCCCCTGGATCCCTGGCAGTGCCCGAGGCCAGGTTGGATGGAGCTTGGAGCAGCCTGGGACAGTCGGAGGTGTCCCTGCCATGGCAGAGGGGTGGAATATATGACTTTTAAAAGTTCCCTTCTAACCCAGTCTCATATATGACTGTGTGATTCTCCATCCTCTGCTTGCCCCCTATACCTGCAGTTTCATTTAAAAAAATAAAAAGAAGAAAAGTCAGTGAACAGCTGAACCTGGGCACCACCAGCCCCAACGAGGAGGTGTCAGGAGGAGCTGCTTGAGTGCAAGTCTTGCTCCTTGGGACTGGAAGTTGGGAATCTTGCTGGGGAGCTGCTCTCTGGGTGCCCAAACTTTAAAGCTGTTGGCAGCAAAGCCCATCAAGCATCTCCAGCTCTCTCTGCTGAGCAATTGTCAGCCCATGAAATCCCCAGGATTAGCTGCACCAGCCCCGAGCTGAGTATTTTGGTAGCTTGCTTAATTCAGAAATTGTACAACCAACCTTTCAAATAGCTCTAATTACTTTATGGAGGACTTCAGTGCTGTTACAGTATTAGTTTGGAATTCTGTAAGTGTAGCTTAAACCAATGTAAAATGGCAAGATGAAAGGTTTTATTTTATTACTCCTCTATTTGACCGCTTTTGAACTCCTGGTGCTCCCAGGAAATCATCGCCTTCAGCAACTCCTCCATTTTACTTCTTTCAAGAGGATCAAAGTTTTTAAATGCCTGAAACTTCTGATTACTGTTATTATGTGTGTGTGTGCCAGTGCCAGCGGGGCCAGGCAGAGGATGGGGATTCTCTTCTTCCTGCTGACAAAGAAAAGGCTGATATTCTGGCAAAGCATCCCTGCCTTGCTTTCCTGGGCTGGGAGCAGCCCTGGTGCTTCACCCAATTTTGTTTCCCAATTATGTTTTCCATTTCCATCCCTCAGGTTTAAGAAGATTATTCCCATTCCCGAGCAGAGCATGGTTCAGATGCTGTGTTACCTCCTGGAATGCCTCCTGACAGAGGACAACACACCTCCTGACTGTCCCAAGGAGCTTTATGAACTTTACTTTGTCTTTGCTGCTGTCTGGGCCTTTGGTGGCTCCATGTTCCAGGACCAGGTAGGAAGGGACGTGAAGATCAGCATCTTTCAACAGACCTTTTATTGCTTTTTTTTTTCCCTGCTTTTTTCTACTTTCCCAAACCTAAAGCTGTGTCAGTGCTGCTGTTTCACCTGGAAACCTGAACGAAACAATCCCTTTAATGAAAGGCTTCATTATCCAGGGGGGAGCACTGGGGAATGGCCAAGCCCAGCATGGTGCTCCCTTGTGGAGACCCAGACCAGCTTTCCTGGTCCTTGTGGAGGATTTAACCCTCCATTCCCTGTGTGCCAGCTGGGAAAACCACAGCCCTCCTTCTGTGAGTGCAGGGTGACTTTAAATCCAAGCCTGGGGAGCACAGCTTAATTCAGAAATCGGGTCTTGCCCAGCAGCTGCCTCAGCCAAGGAACTTCAGCCCCTCGCTCTGTCTGGAGCACGGTCGGTGGCACTTGGACATGGCATTCCCGTGCCACAGCAGCTAGCCCTGGCGTGGCAGGGCCTTGGCACAGCTGGGTGTGTGGCAGGAGGAGCTGGGAGCAGGCTCAGCATCCCGCTGGGAGGATTCTGGGCGTTGCTGCTCTGTAAATGTCAGGCAGGAGAGCGTGAGCACACGGCGTCCGAGCGAGGGGGAGCCTGATGAAAAACGATCCAATATAAAAACTGTTTATTGCTCCCTGCTGAAGGTGCCCTTCCTGGTGACCTTTTGCTGCTGAAATGTCAGGAGAAACAGGCTGAAAGGCTTCCCACTGCTTGGGGTTTGTTGGTGGGGAGCGGGGCCCCTCTGTAAAAACAGATGATAGATTTGCCATTTCCAGGCCCTCAAATTAGCAGAAATCCACACGGGGTTTTTGTTAAGGAAGCAGTTTGAGCTCGACACCATGCTGGCAATAGAGCTGGGGCTGGGGCTGCTCCACTTAAGGGCTCAGCCCCTCCCAGCCCTGCGAGCAGGGTGAGGTACCACTGTGAGAAAGCTTTTAGCAGTGCTGCACATCCCTTTTCTGCTGCCGGGCTGAGGAGTTGTGACAGCAGGAGAAAGGAGATTACAGTCATTCTGCCTCTCTGGGCAGCACGAGACTGCAAAATCTTGGATGTTAATAATGTGTTTTTCAAATCCTCTGGTCTTTTGATGTGTGGTGGCTCGGGGAGCTTTGCAGAGGACGCTCAGTTCAAAGCCAGGTTTCCTGAGGGAGGCTGAGCAGTCCCTGGTCCCACCTGCTCCCAAAAACCCGTGTGGTGGCTGTGGGGAGGAGAGACCTAATAGAGATGCCCCAGGAACAAACTGTGCTGCTAAAACTGGCTCAGTGATG
The DNA here is from genome assembly GCA_013400635.1 of Hypocryptadius cinnamomeus. NCBI lineage: Eukaryota > Metazoa > Chordata > Aves > Passeriformes > Zosteropidae > Hypocryptadius > Hypocryptadius cinnamomeus. Next base: position 14,050 of record VYZP01001681.1, on the reverse strand, counting down.
CGTGTGCTCTCTTCCCAGACATCTTTTTAGCGGCACTTTCCCCCTCCTTCCCCCCGTTTCTCCCCAGGGCTGAGGGCTGCAGTCCCTGTGCTCTGCGTGGGAAGGGTTCAGACAGTGGCTGGCCCAGTTTCACAGAGGAGACCTGAGGCAGGGAAGGGGACTAAGCACATTTTGCAAATCCTGACTCAGTGTCTAAAGCAAAAACTGTCACCCCAGCTCCCAAAAAAAAAGTTCAGATGCTGGAAAGTCTTCATGTATGGAGAGATAGAAGGGGGAAAAGCAGGAAAGCAGGAGCTTGCTGGGCTCTGTGGCAGCAGCCCCTCTCCAATTCTTTACTGAACTGGGGTCTGCTGCTCCTGCTTGAAAAGAGGCCAGAAAACAGCAGCTGAGTGTTTGCAGGGTGGTGTGATTTATGAGGAAGAGATTTGGTATGCATGCTCTGACTGTCCATGGCCACGGATGGAGATGGATGTGGTGTCCTTGTCTGTTGGAAGAAGTAGGCACCAAAAATCAATCAAGTGTCTGTTTAGTCATAGGCACGTATTTCTCTTTTTCAAATTGATCCATCTGTCTAATCTCAGACATTCTAGGAGTGATCAACACAGAGGATGAATTATTTAGGGGAATAAATAGGAGGGATGAGAAAAAATGAAGAAAATGAAAAATTAAACTTAATAATAGGAAAAAGGATAAGATTGTTATGCTGTGTAATATATTTTTAAGGACTAATCCCACTCTGGTGGACTGGGATAAATAACATTGTCCATCTCTGATGAATTTCTCTGGATTTGTCTAATTTCTCCTCTCTTTATCTGACAGCTTGTGGACTACAGAGTGGAGTTCAGCAAGTGGTGGGTGGCAGAATTCAAGACAATCAAGTTCCCTTCCCAGGGCACAGTCTTTGACTTTTACATTGATCCAGAAACAAAGAAGTTTGAGCCTTGGTCTAAACTTATTCCCCAGTTTGAATTTGATCCTGAGATGCCACTGCAGGTAGGTGATCCCAGCAGGCTGCTGGGCTGGAGGAGTTCCTGTGTTTTAGTGACTGAACGTGGGTGTTTCAATGAAGTCTGGTGAAAGGCCAGGCACTGATGGAATTCTTTATTGGATACAACTAAATCACCCATCTTTTTTTGCTGTGTTTTGGCTGTAACGGCACAACCTCCATCCATCTTCCAAACATGAGTGATGTACAGCAGGGGCAGGGAGCTGCTGTGCTCAGGGTGCAGAGAGAAGTGATGAGACAGAGCAGGACAAAGCCTCTGAGACACCATGACTTGGTGTCATTCTCGTGGCTGTAAATAGAGATGGGTTTATGTTTGGGCCAAGAAAAGAGTTCCTCAGGTAGTGAACTGTGCTTGCCAGTCGCACTCCTCTGTTTTTTCAGAAGTGCCACAGTGAGGAGATGACTTGTAAAAATCATCACTGTTTTAGCAAGGTGTGATTTTTTGGAGGGATCACCTGAAAAGATAAGATTGTAATGGCTGGCAGCAGCATGTCACTCCTTCCCTAAAAGACTACAACCTGAAGGCATCAGCCTCAGTGGTTTTCAGGGCAGGGGGCACTGAGGTGGGTGCTGTGCCCCCAGGCCTGCCTGGTGCCCACGGCAGAGACGGTTCGGGTGCGGTTCCTGGTGGCCAGGCTGCTGCAGCGCCGGCGCCCCGTGCTGCTGGTGGGCACTGCTGGCACGGGCAAGTCTGTGCTGCTGGGGGACACGCTCTGCTCGCTGGACACCGACGTCTTCCTGGTGAAGAAGGTCCCCTTTAACTACTACACCACCTCTGCCATGCTGCAAGGTAAGCTCTTAAAGCGTGCTGGGGCGTTTGCAGATTGACAGAATCACACAATAATGAGGTTTGAAGAGACCTCTAAGATCATTGAGTCCAACATATGCCCTAACACCTCAACTAGACCATAGCACCAAGTGCTGTGTCCTGTCTTTTTTCAAACACATCCAGAGATGGTGATTCTACCACCTCCCTGGGAAGAGCATTCCAGTGTTTTATTATTCTTTTGGTGAAAAATTTTTTAGGTTTAGGTTGGACATCAGGAGGAATTTCTGCACTGAAAGGGTGGTTGGGCATTGGAATGGGCTGCCCAGGGAGGTGGTGGAGTCACCATCCCTGGAGGTGTTTAAGAAAAGCCTGGATGTGGCACTCAGTGCCATGGTTTAGTTGACAGGGTGGTGTTGGGTGACAGATTGGACTCGATGATCTCAAAGGTCTTTTCCAGCTGGGTTGATTCTGTGACATTCTGTGTGATTCTGTGACATTCTGTGTGATTCTGTGACATTCTGTGTTGTTCTGTGATTCTATGCCATTCTGTGCCACTCTGTGATTCTGTGCCATTCTGTGTCGTTCTGTGATTCTGTGACATTCAGTGAGATTCTGTGTCATTCTGTGTCATTCTGTGTCATTCTGTGTCATTCTGTGCCATTCTGTGTGATTCTGTGACGTTCCTGGGGCATCCATTGGGGTTTGGAGCTGGATGTGCACTGAGAAGCTCAAGGAAAGACCCGTGGGTGAGTTGCCTGAGTTGTTGTGGACACATTCACAACCCCACAGTGAAACTCCCTGCTCAGCAGAGCTCTGCTTTTGTGGAGATGATATTTTCCAACCTGAGGATTTCCCTTCTAACCCCACCACTCTGGTTCAGGGCTGTGCCAAAGCCCAGGCTTCAATCTGCTGCGGTTTTCATGGCTTGTATTTGACTTGCAGTGTTTTCAACATGCTGGAATTGAAGAATAAGATGGTTTTTTTTGGAGAGGATCCAAACTGTCCTCGGGGTGCAATGATGGGAACTGCATCCCAATTAGCAGTGAGGGTGGTGCTAATGGCCATGTGCAGGCTGGAAGCCAGGCTTGCTTCCTGGGGCTGTGCTCCTCTCCTGCCACAGCCCAGCATGTCCCATGGAGCAGGTGCCACCCCCTCCCCAGGGGCACAGAGCTTGCTGACCTGGGGGGCTCAGACCCCTGAGGAATTTCTTGCCCCAGGGAAGCCCTTCAAGAAAAAAAAATGGGTAAAACCTCCGCTTCTGACCAGTCTCACAGCCATGGGCAGTGTGATGGTTGCAGCCTCCCTTTTCATTTTCCTCCTGGAGTGTGGGGAGTGCCCTGGGTTGGGAAGGGGCTGAGCTGGGGACCCTGGTGTTCCCCACCTGCCCAGGTGAGTGTGTGCAGCTGTGGGGCAGGTACAGGGGGTCCCTGTTGCTCTGAGCTCTGGGCTGAGCCCTCCCCTTCCTTCCTCTGCAGAGCCCAGCACATCTTCATCACGGGAAGTGTGATTTATGCTGCCTGGCGTCCTTCCCCACTGCTCATTTTTTAGTTAATTTGTCCCTTTTTGTGGAGTTTGTCAGTTGGCTGCTTTTTTTTCTTCCCCAGCAGGTGCCTCTTTAGATTTGTAAAATGTGAATCCAAAGCAGTTTGGGATTTTAGTTTTTATTTACTTTGCAAAGAGCCAACCTGAAAGCCAGTAATTTTTAGTCGAGGTGCCTGTTGGGACAGAGATTTTTAAGGTGCAGAGCTGCACTCTTGAGGGGAAGCACAGGGATGTGGTTCAGACAATCTTTGTGGACCTGTAGCTTACAGATTTTCATGTGCATGGGGGTTAAAAGGAGCCGGACTCTCTCTGTGCCCAAACCTGGGTACAGTTTGGGGTTTTTCTTTGGTGTATTGTGACCAAATCCCACTGCCTGTGGAGCCTGGAGCTCTGGTGTGATGCTCCATGCCCTCTTGGACCTCTGCTCCTCCATCAGCTGTATCCCTGCCCTCGTTCCCCACCTTCCCCCTCCAGATCTGCCTTGAGAAAATGACAATAAATGGTGGTTTTGGGGGTTGGGTACTCTTCCCCCATGGCCATCAGGTTGGGAGAAGGCACACTTGCCAGGTCTGGTGTGCAGTGAGTGTTTGAGGGGCTGATGAGGATGTGTCAGGAGCCCAGAGCAGGGACCCTGCAGGATTATTGTGGCATAAGCTTTGAATTAAAATGCAACTTCCACAAACATGTCACTTCATCCCCAGTAATTGCATTTCACTATGATGAATCTCCTGCATCCTTGTTTAACCTCGAAAAGGGCTGATTTTATGTGTTAATTAAGGCCTAATTAAATTTAAATTAAATGCTTATTTGAAACACTTAATTTGACTTGCTACCAGAAATTTCAAATATTGTGGTTTTATTGAAGGGGGAGAGAGACTGCACTGAGGAAAAATCTATCATTTTTCTAAGCACAATTCATGGCTTTGTGCAGAAGTGTCTGTGACAAGAAAACAGCTGAATTCTTAGTGGGTAACCAGGCTGTCTGCAGGGCACCCAAGCAGGAAACAAATGGGGTTTTAAAAGATTCGTGGTCTGAAAAAAAACCCCAGAATATAAATTTTCCCTAATAACTTTTGCCCTTGATAAGGGATGGCTGAAGTTTGCATTTGCACAAAATTTTTATCAAAACTCCCAGTTGTCCCTAATTACAAAGGATTGCTCCTTGCCTTGCTGCTCCTTACAGGACTGGTGATAACCCCAAACTCTGTCAGTAAAATAAACTCTGCCTCCATCTCCAGGAGGGCTGGGAGCACCTGGGAGTGAGGATGGGCTCCAGGATGGGCAGGAAATTCACTCCAGAGACCAGAAAAGCTGCTGCTGTTTGCTTTGCCCCTTCCTGAGGCAGTAAAGGTTGCAGTGAAAGAAATCAATAACCTATAAAACATTTTGTGCAGCAGCGTGGGGTGATCTGCATTAAATATCACTCCAGCATTGTAAATATTCCCCATATGCTACAGTCTAGAGCAGCACATAACCTCAGCCTTCTCCTAAAACAAATGGGAATTTTCCAGAGCTTCCAAATGAGTTTTCTCTCCATGCTCTTCCTTCCTAAAAAGCCACAAACATCGCAGGTGAGCTGGGAGGGCTGGGGCTCCCTGCAGCAGGCTGAGCACCCATCCCAGTCCCTCCTGCCCCTGCAGGTGTGCTGGAGAAGCCTCTGGAGAAAAAGGCTGGCAGGAATTACGGCCCCCCAGGCACCAAGAGGCTGGTGTACTTCATGGATGACCTGAACATGCCCCAGGTGGACGCCTACGGGACCGTGCAGCCCCACACCCTGCTCAGGCAGCACCTGGACTATGGCCACTGGTACGAGGCTGCTGGACCTTTGCTCTGGGGGGGCTAGCTGGCAGATCTGCACTGCTAAAAGCGAGCAAAGCAAAAAAGCAGAAGTATAATATTGGATTGAAGCCCATATTTCCTTTAAGCTGTCATCTAACAAAAAATTCTACAACACTACTGACTGCCACACTTATAAAACCCAAAGTTCGCAGTCTTTTGTGGGTGGAACACAACATGTCAGGTGCAAGGATGGGCTGAGACCTTTTTGTCCAGTCTGGTGTTGGGAATGGGGTTTGAGAGGAATGCAGAGCCCTCTTCCCATCCCGTGGTGGAGCTGGCTGGGAGGCTTTGTGTGAGGAGAGCACTGTGCACCCTGGGCTGTCCCATGTCCCCAGCAAACATTCCCTGAGCATGGAGGGAGGCCATGGACTGCCCCTGCTGCGAGCCCCTGGTGCTGTTTTCAGCCAACAGTCGTTTTCCAGGCACAGGTAATCTCTAGGAAAAGCAGCAGCAGTGCTTTGGAAGGAGATTGGAGTGTTTTACACTGCAGCCAGCAGGACAGGGATACTCACAGCTCTCCCACAGGAAAAACAAGGCAGAGACACAGAGACATTCCCAATCTCCTCAGCTGTGTGTGCCCAGTCTTGAACAAAATTTTCCCAACCACAGGCAGAGTGGGGTGGAAGCAGAAATTCATGGCTGTGGGTGTTGGGGAGGTTGGGCAAAGACAGGGGTGTGTGGGGTGTGTGGGAGCAATGCCACGTGCTGGGGACACCATGTGCCACCTGTCCCCACCCAGGTGGGTCCAGGCTCCCTGCCCTGCTCTCAGCAGCACCTCTGGTGTACCCTTGGTGCTCCTGCTCAGCCCAGGGTGCTGAGGAAGGACAGAGGCACAGCTCTGGTCCCACCTTTGGCTGCTCTGGCTGCACATCCTTCCCTGCAGCCTGCCTGCCCCCAGCCCAGGCTGGCCCTGACCAGAGTCACTCCTGTGCTTTCCCACAATTTCCATGCCAGTGCTGGGTCTGAGCCCAGAGCTTGGCTCAGCACTCGTTATCAGCTGGTGGAAATGCCAGCTCCAGGATCTCCCCCAGGAGCAGGGCCCTGTGTGCTGGGCCACGTGGAGAGGGGCAGAATGTCACCCCCTGAAGCCACAAGGGTCCTGGCAGCCCACAGTCACACTCAGGGGTGTGTGGTGACCATGTGTGGCTTTTGCTGTGCCCCAAGGTACGACAGGAGCAGGCTGTCCCTGAAGGAGATCAGCAACGTGCAGTACGTGTCCTGCATGAACCCCACTGCAGGGAGCTTCACCATCAACCCCCGGCTCCAGGTAAAGCCCTGCTCCATGGCCCTGATTTTTGGGTGGATTGTTCAGTGTAGGAATGTGTCCCCTGTTGATGGGGTGACAAAAGTATCCTTTGTCCCCTTAAAAAGGAAAGAAGCCCAGAAATTTCTCTCCTCAGTTGGGTAAAAAGACATCTCATAGGGCCTGGGGGACTTCACCTCAAACTTAAGGATGGCTAATTGGACAGAAGCCTAAAAGTCCCACCTGGGCAATTTACTAGAAAAAGAAGAGAACAAAGAAACTAATGGCTTTTGTGAGGTGTTTTACCAGGAGCAAGAACCTCTTGCAGCTGGCTCATTTTTTTCTCTGTTTGTTATTTTGCCTTTTATTAAACCTTTTTGTTTCCAACACTGCCACAGAAGCCATCCTGCTGATTTTATGCCTCCAATGGTAGCTGAGCTATCTTGGGTGTGATATAGGCCTCCAAGAGCTTGTGAGACCTGGCTCAAGGAGGCTCCTACAACAGTTCAGGCCCAAGGCTTCAGGAGAACCCGTGGCTGATCCTGCTGTCGTTCAATCAGTGGAAACAGCATGAAGTGGCTAATTCCTGATGGAATTCCTCCCTTCTTTGTGTTTCCTCTTGTTTTACTGCTCAGTGGGAGGAAGAAGTCACAAGTTCCCTGGCAGCTGGACACCCACTCTCAGGAAAACTTCTGGTACAGACAGGCAGATTTTGCCTTCCTCTAGCTGATTCTTACTGCTGGACCATAGTTCTTGAAAGTCTTCTGGTGGTCAGGCATTGGAAATTGCAGCCCAGGGAAGTGGTGGAGTCACCAACTCTGGATGTGCTCAAAAATGAGTAGATGTGGCATCCCACAGTATGCTTTGGGATTTGTTCAGAGGTTGGACTTGATCTCAGAGGTCTTTTCTAACCTTAACCATTCTATGTTCTCTTCCTCTGCAAGTTCCTCGTCAACAAAGGGTCTTCTGGGAGGTGGCACCTTCCAGGGACTGCTCCTACCAGAGACAGGCCTGGGCTTCCCCAGGGGTCTGTGGGGGCCTTCAGACCTCTCAGCTCTTCAGAGGACTGAGCTTCCCTTGTGAAATCCACTGAAAATCCCTTGCTCAGCCAGCAGAAGGTGTCACCTGCCAGCTGTCCTCTGCTGGGAATTCGGAGGGGTGACATAATTCTGGTGGGCTTCAAGTCATGGGACCACAGAGCATCCCAGGTTGGAAGGGACCTCAAAGGATCACCTGGGCCAACCTTTCCTGGGAAGTGGAGCCCAGATGAGATTGTTCAGTGCTGTGTCCAACCACAGAAAGGGCACTGACCTGCGAGGTGGTTTCCATCTCTCTGACCTTTCCACCTCTCACTTTCTCTTGTCAGCGTCACTTCTGTGTCTTCGCTCTCTCCAACCCTGACCAGGACTCCTTGTCCAGGATCTACAGCACCATCTTAGAGCAGCACCTGGCCAGTGGGAACTTCTCAGAGGCTGTGCAAAAATCAGCCCAGCAGCTCATTGCCCTGGCCCTGGGGCTGCATCGGAAGGTGGCTGCCACGTTCCTGCCAACAGCTGTCAAGTTCCACTACGTTTTCAACCTCAGAGACTTCTCCAATATCTTTCAAGTAAGTGCAGCTCCTGTCCTGTGCCATTTGGAGTTTGTGCCCATGTCACAGGCAGCTGAGGTCCCTCTGGCCCTTGGTGAGCCAAACACAGTGTCCCACTCAGCAATGGCACAGCATGGGTGCCCCCTGAGCTCAGGGGGTGACCTGGGGCCATTCCCTGACCCCTGATTGGTTTTGGATGGGTTCCAGAGCCATCACCCATGAATATTTACTTTCCAGCCTCCTCTGGCCAATGGGGAGGGATGCACAGCTCCAGAAGGAGGTGTAGATTTTGAGGGGTTTGAAGTGTCCTCTGGCTGGAAAAAGGACAAACTGGAGAGAGCTTTGGGCTCCTGACCCCAGCCCTTCGAGCAGTGGCTGTTGTCAGGGTGCTGGAGCTGGGCTCGTCTTGGTGATCCCCACCCCACTGGTGTGGTGTGGGGGTCCATGGCACCACCCCACCACACTGGGAAGCTCTTCCTGCATGGAGCAGGGGCTGGATGCTCTGTGGGCTGCTGGCCCTGAGGAGAGGACAGCAGTGGCTGGTTCAGCTGCTGTGCCAGAGCCAGTACAGCCTTGTGGCTGTGCCAGCATGTCCTCTCAGGTGCTCAGCATTGAGCATGCAGGATGGCAGTTAAAGAGTAGTAAATCAATCCAAACCAGCTTTGATTTTACCACTGAAACTGATTTACCAGCCACTGTACCAAAGTGAAGTTGTTCAGCTCCAGAAATGCTGTCTTCCATCCTGGGCGAGATTTTGTTTTTCTGTTTTCCCCAGCAGTCTTGTGCTTTGGAGCAGCTGGCGTTACTGCTCAAAGAGCCTTTCAGAGTTTCAGGCTGATTAATAAAATTTGATAAATTCCTCAGCAGCTACACCGAGGGTCAGAACCGTAGCCTGTTCTAAACCCCCAGCTGGTCATTTGTCACTGTCCTTGTTAACATCTGCTTCACAAAGTGGGGACGTGGAAGTTCAGAGCCTTGTGCCTGCCATCAGACAGGAGCTGAAGCAGAGACAGGCAGGGAAATCTGGGACCAGGACCTGAACAAGTGAATAACTCCACTGTGGCAGGAAGGAGTCAGGGCTGTCACTGTGCTCAGCTGAGCATCAGCAGCTCGGATGTGAGATGTGGGTCTTGGTAAATGCTGCCTTCCAGTTAATCTGGGCTTTGGGAGGCACAGGGAGAGAACATTTCAGAGAGAAGCATTTCACTGGGAGGTTTTAATTTGATCTGCTGAATGTGCCAGGGTTGGGGGGTAACAGAAAACCTCCTGCCAGACCCTAGCTCTGGGCCAGAGGGTGACAGGAATGCTCCTCATTCTCCTTGCAAGGTATTCCCCATCCTCTTTTTTTGTTTGTTTCTTTTTAATGTTGGCCCCACCCCATCCCAGATGCAGTGACCCACAGCCACGTGTCCCTCTTGCTTTTGGGATGTGGGGGTCTTTAGATTCAGTCCCTTTAGAGGGATTGAGTGATTTTTAATTCTATTTTAATCAATTTAGGATCTGATATGTTCTTCCTTCCTATCTTTGAGTTGTCAGCTTTTCTCACCATTTTTTATTTTTTTCTGGAATAAATAAAATAATTTGACAGCTGTAATGACAGATGTGAAACCCAAACAATCTGAGCCATGGACCACTGAGCTGAGAGGGCCTGCTTTACATTGCTTTCAATGCATTTAATATTTAATGTATAAATAATTAGATGTTAGGAATAAAAGCTGTCTGTTTAATTCATACCATTGAAAACCCTGTGTGCTGTTAATAGGCTTAGTATAGGCGACACCTCTTTGAAATATAATTCTTTTATGCATTTTAATAGAGTTCATGGTAAACATACTGTGCTAAGCAGACAGCAACTGATATTTCCTGCAGGCAGAATGCACCTAATTAGAATTAATTGATTAAAAGAAAAAATAGCCACCAGTAACATTTCCAAACCTTTTTTCCTTCTTGACAAAGCACCCATGGCATGGGTTGGGGTGGGAGAACCACGTGTCTGGGCTGCTGCCTGGCTCTGCAGGGTCCCAAATGCTGAGAGCAGGACCTCAGCCTGGCCAGGGGAGGCTGGGTAGGGGATTAAAATGGGTGTAATGAGTGTAAACTTTCAAAAGAATGTGGGAAACATTCCCAGGGCTGTGGGCAGCAGGTTGAGGGAGGTGCTGCTTTGTCAGACCTCACCTGAAGCACTTGTCCAGCTCAGGGGTCCCAGCACCAGGGAATCTCCCAGGAAGGACCTGGAGGTGCTGGAGGGAGTCCAGAGGGACACCAGGATGATCAGAGGGATGCAGCAGCTCTGCTGGGAGGAAAGACTGGGAGAGCTGGGGTTGTTCAGCCTGAGGAGTGCTCTGGCTGTGGCCTTCCAGTGCCTGAAGTGGCCTCAAGAGAGCTGAAGAGGGACTTTGGACAAGAGATGGGGTGATAGGACAAGGGGGAATGACTTCCTACTGAAAAAGAGTAGGTTTGGATGGGATCTTGGGAAGAAATCCTTGGCTGTAAAGGGTGGTGAGGCCCTGGCACAGGGTGCCCAGAGCAGCTGTGGCTGCCCCTGGATCCCTGGCAGTGCCCAGGTTGGACACTGGGGCTGGGAGCAGCCTGGGGCAGTGGGAGGTGTCCCTGCCATGGGATGGGATGGTCCTTAAGGTGCCTTCCAACTTAAACCCCTCTGGGTTGAGAAGCAGCTTTGGGAGTTTTGGATTCACAAAGGACACGTTCCCTGGGTGTTTGGGGTGGGGTTGCTCAGGTGCAGGCTGCTGTAAGGTGGGTGCTGGGGTGGAGTCCCTCAGGGCCAAGCCAAGCCTGGGTTTCCTGGCTGTCTTTGCTCTCCACAGGGCCTGCTGTTCTCTACCCCTGAATGTCTGAAGCAGCCCCAAGACCTGGTGAAGCTCTACCTGCACGAGTCAAACCGGGTGTACCGGGACAGGATGGTTGAGGAAATGGACTGGGACACTTTTGATAAAATCCAGCGGGAGATGGTGAAGAAATGCTACGATGTAAGTGTGGAGGTCTCATGAGGTCTAATTCTGATGAGAATGGAACAGAATGGGTTTATTGGAAGGGAAATCAGTAACGGGGATTTTCCTTTCCCTCTCTTTCACTCCTGTGCCTGTTTCCCCTTTTCCAACACACGGGTGCAGGTGTGTGGACATAAAAAGGCTGGAACGCCAAAGTTCCCTTGGAAGGTGGCTCAGGCTGCAGTGGGTTTTCCTGCATTTGTTCTCTATTTTCTTCTCTTTTACAGGACATTGAGGACACTTTAGAGCAGGCCAAACACATGAATATTTATTGCCATTTTGCCAAAGGCCTCGGGGAACCTGGCTATAGGCCAGTTCCGAGCTGGGAGGAGCTGAACCAGATCCTCGTGGAAGCCTTGGACAGCTACAACGAAGTCAATGCTGCCATGGACCTGGTGCTGTTTGAGGATGCCATGAGCCATGTGTAAGGGCTTTTCTGCCTTAATTCCCCCATCATTTGTCTGTGCAGATGGTTTTGTGGGGTTTCCTGGAGGATGTAGGAGTATGGATCCATAGGCTGAGGTGAATAATTTGTAGTCCTACAGGGCCAAATGCCTGGTCCTGCACTTTGCATAAACATTTCTCAGATGTGACAACATTCAGGTGCTTTTGTGTCTTCCCTTGCCAGCCAGGACAGAGATGGTTGTACTGGGCTTTCCCCAAATGCTGACTGCAGGTTTAGAGCCACATTTACACAGACCCTTAGAGAGATTTTCCTCTGTATAAAGTAAGATTATGTGCATTCAGCCTACTACTTTTAAAGGATGGAGGCATTTAAACTGCTTTGATCCTTTGGAAAACCTGCTTGCATGGAGATGCCTGGAGGTGCAGATGGATTCCAGCTGGAAATTGGACATGTGGGACTATATGAAAACAAGCCTCCTGCTGATTATTATGAAGCTGTTTACATGCTTTGAGGAGGACTTCCAGCTCTCACACACAGCCTGGGGGAATCCCAGCAGAGACAGGGTCGCTTCTGGGTGCTGGGATGCAGAGCTGGCCTTAGGTGGCTTCAGGAGATGGAGCTGGCAATCAGAGCTTGAATTTGTACAGAAAGCTCGTCCCAGGAGGTGCAGATTTGGGACTGTGAGCTGGAAGGAAGCCCCTGATCTGCTGCAGCCAGGGTGGGTGGTTTCAATTCTCACTGGACCTGGCAGCCTGTTATATATATCTGTATATATACAGGAGTAGCATTTACATATATATATGTGTGTCTGTGTGTGTATATATATATATATATCTATATATAATGTGTATATATACACAAATATGTGTATATATGTATACACAAATGTATATATATATAATTTTTTTAATTTTTTTTTTAATATACACACAAACAAATTTGTTTGTTCCAAGTGCTCCCAACCTGAGTTGTTGACCACTGGGTGGGGCAGATTTTCCTGATTTTCCCTGACAGTCTGGGCATTCTTTCCTCCATCCTTGGGGGCCATGGAATCTGCTGTCCATGAGTGTTTCTGCTTGCACTGCCTGCAGAATGGTGGCAGGAATATTGACCCTGTGCTCCTCTTGCACTTTACATAAATCGGGATTTGCAATTGGAATTTGCAAAACACGGCACTGCCCCTCCAGTTCATACTGAGAATAATGAGGAAAGCAGGATGTGAGCATCCAGCAGCACTTCACAATTTCACTGCAGCTGAGTGAATCTCATTCACTGCATTTGGAAATTGCATTTGGCTGAAATACACAACTTCTTCCATCTCAAACAGCTTCTGAATGTCAGCTTCAATTTGCTAGATTTTCAGTTGGGAGAAAAAAAATGAGGAAAAAAGACATTTGATGACTTAATATGTGTAAGGCCATGGGGGATACCTGTCAGTCACCTCATCCAGGGCTGTGTCACAGCACAGAGCCCTGGGGAGCACATCAAGGCAGGGACACAGGCAGAGCTGGCCTGGGTAATTCAGAGCAGGAATGCTAAAGCTCTCCTCACAGTCTGGATTGCTTTTATGGAAATAATTTCACAGAAATTATTAAATTATAAAAAAATCAGTCAGAGTCTGTGCATAGATTATGGAATACTGGAGCTGTAATAAAGCAGGGTAGTGTTTCTCGCAGTCTTAAATGAAAAATAATTAGATTAATCTAGGAAAATAGTGAAGGGAGCTGAATAAAGGAATAGGGCTTGTGTTTCAGACCCAGGACAGGGAGGGTTCCACAGGTGGGATCCTCTGGAACCCCTCACCTAATGGGGAACACATGAGGATGTCAGCATTTGCCTAAAGAGAATAAAAGGGAGGCAGACAGAGTTCACCACAGGACGCTCAGGTGAGCAGACCTGGGAAATAACAGCAAGTTCATTGTAAGAGTGAGAAAATCTCACTCTTATGTAGTGGTGGTGTGGATAAAAGGAACAGAGATTGTTTTCCAGGCAGGTTTGTGCCATTCCAGCCAGGTGAGAATTTTCTGGCATGCTCAGCAGGGCTCCTCACCTGTGCACAAATCCCAAAGCCTTGAGAAGAGGGGCTTTTCTGGGGAGGGGGTCAGAGCCTTCCATTTTGCTCTCAGTTTTTGCATGCCAATGTAATGTCCTTTTCCCCTTGCACTCCCTGAGAAGACATACATGTCTTCTTCACGTAAAACATTGTTCTGTCCAGCAGGACTTGGCGGGTGGAAAAAAAATGGGCACATTTTAAATTGCCACCAAACTTGAGGGTTTTTTGGACAGGTCTCAGCAGAGATGGGCATTGATTGCTGCCACATCTCCGAGACTGCCATTCTTCACCCCGCTCAGAACACAATTTCCTAGTGAATAAAATATGTATTGAAAAGCAGTGGGCAGAGAAATAGGAGATACTCCTATTAATGAGAGGTTTTGTATGCCTCGATGCAGCTGCCGCATCAGCCGCGTCCTGGAGGCGCCGCGGGGGAACGCGCTCCTGGTCGGCGTGGGAGGCACGGGGAAGCAGAGCCTCACCCGCCTGGCTGCCTTCCTCAGCTCCCTGGAGGTATTCCAGATCACCCTGAGGAAAGGCTACGGCATCCCTGACCTCAAGGTGGGGGATTTGAAATGGAGGGGAAGGAAAAAAAA